>JBBPTJ010000283.1:0-16892 GCA_038094035.1 Pulveroboletus aff. ridleyi
CATATCATAATCATAATTAATATTGAGTATTGGCAAGAGTTTGAGTACACCCAATCCATATCATATCCATAATTAATCGTAATATTTCCGATATTACAAAATATATTTTGTACTATGCCGAGCCCTAATTGGCACTGACTTTTTGATTTATGTGATGGTGTATCTGGGGTTGGAATTCTGAATGCTTCCCGCTACTCATCTGATCGTGCGCTCATCTCATTTCATGGGTAATTCATCAAGTTGTTGCATGCGCTGCTTGTTCCGCTATCCTGTCCGCCTCATTCCCCATCACATAGTCCCTACTGTTGTGTATCCAAACATATGTTCAGCCACATTCAGGGTGTCCGAACGTGTGTTCGAACTTCGAACACATTGAATTGGGGTGCTTGAACATGTATGCCAGCGTTAACCGCTCAGCGCAGCTACACAGACCCTTAAATATGTGGTAAGTTGCGTCCTGGTTTCCCAACCCCATCCTTGAGCAGCGACTATGTTCACCGTCAAAGCAACCTACAGAAATGAAACTCGCAAATTCACATTCCCAAATTCAGTTCTTTTTCCTACATACAAAGAACTTCATGATCAGGTCTGTATCCTTCTCCTAATCGCCTACTACTAGCAGGTGCTCACTCTTCCGTTAGCTCTATCGAGTTTTCCCCATCAGCCATAATTGTTATCTATCCAGACTCGTTTTCTCTCCCGACGCTTCCAAGCCTGAATGGGTTTCGGTCGGCAAAGAGATGCACTCTGCCGATGACTATGACTCTTGTGTTACTTCCTTACGCTGTCTGTGGCCTAATCCCTTACTGCGACTTGTCATTTTCGACGAAACTCTGCCCAAGGTACCAAGCGTAGCTCTAGAGCGGCTCTCGATGAACGGTCCCTCCACCATTCCATTGACTGAGACTGCATCCCAGCTGCCATCTCCCGTCGTGTTCCACCAGGATTGCACATCACCTCCGGGTCTACGGCCGTCCATATTTCCGTCACATCCTTCCTCGAATTCATTGACTCCCTGTGTTCTTCCACCTCCCCTGCTATGTAAAACGGCGACGACGCCTCCGCTGTTGATATCGCTGTTCCCGACATCTAGCAGACCTTTTACCCCTCAGGAGTGTGACTTGGTGGATGTTACGCCTTGCCCCCCTGTTGCGGAGGGCAAGGAAGATCTCGAAGTTTTGTTATCTTCATTCGAGAACGACTTGGAGCACATTCTACGCGGAACTTTTGAAGCCGGTGATGCGGACAAGGAATCTGCCCCATCCGTCAAAGAGTCTACTTTAGAAGTCTTTGGTGTCGATTTTGTTCCACCTCGGACAGAGACTTCTATTGACGCTGGTGCAAACACTCCTCGACTGTGTTGCGTTTGCGAGACTAGCTTTGCCAGTGTTTGGTATGGTTGCATCAAATGCCCTTGGTATGCAGTCGTGAGTTGACTACTTGAGAGTTCTGATAGATTGTTTGATAAACCATCAGTGTCCCGCGTGCTTCTCCACGTCTCACGGTGCTCATGCTCTGAGTTTTGGTCCTGCCCATGTCGTTCGGCAACGGTCGACCACTTGCTCCACACCCATGCAAATTGCAAGAGGATCTCAGCCCCGTAAGATCAATCGACCGCAAGGATCTCCATTTTCGGGTCCAGGTGGTGAACCAACACTCGCTATACATCGGGGGATTATCTGTGACAACTGCAATAAAGCTGTTGTGGGTGTTCGCTACAAGTGTCTGGACTGCCCTGGTTCGTTAGACGATCCAGTTGGAACTTTCCTTTCTGACTCAGTTCCAGATTATGATCTTTGTACTGCCTGCATGGAATCTGGGGCAACAGAACGGCACAATCCATTCCACGAGTTTTGCGATATAGACTCGCCAGAACGCATTGATGTCTCCTCTGCCCTTGGTGATAGGGATAGGTCACTCGGAAACCGTTGCGTTCCAGTCACAGCCGCCACCGCCACCAATCCACTCGTTTGTCATTCCGCAAACTGCGATCTTTGTGATTTAGTAATGGTTGGGGAACATTATGTGAGACTTCGTGCTGTATCTAATTTCTTGGATTGAACTCCATGGGTCAGAGATGTATTGTCTGTTCAGGTGAAGTCTCCTCCGAAGATTTGAGACTGCTACTAATTCAACCAGACTTCAATACATGCTCGTCGTGTTTCAGGTTTGTCGTTTCACATATATGAAGATCAGCGCCCTGATCATCTGGTCGTCTTTCAAGCATAACGACGGAGCAACACCCGAACCATGGGTTTGTAAAAATAAATGACCCGGAAGACCTGATGGTAAGAATGTGTTATTCAAGAAAGATGATATCGTTTACCAGGAATCTCTTAGATGCGTGGTTCAACCCCACCTCGTCAAATTGTCCATCCTGCGGCGTGCGATTGTAAGTTGTCGTTGTCCCCTCGCTCCCGTCCGCTACCACTGTTACACCTACACCTTCGTCCGTCTATACTCTTCACTCAACACACACATCCACAGCCCCGCAAGTTCCTCCTCTTCGCAGCCGGTGGCTTCCACCAGATCTCAATACTGGCAACGATCAGGCAGCGAGTGTGTTGAAAAAATCTGACCTGCTAGACATTGATCTTGGAAAGAAATGTACGTCACACTTAGGTTGTGTATCATTCGATCTTTGCAGACTTCAATCTCCTAGTTCGTGCCCCAAATGCTCCTCTCGTTTTCTGCCATGGTCTTCTGGGTTTTGACACTGTCACAGTTGGGTCTGCTACTGCACCTCTACAGGTTTCTTATTGGCGGGGAATAAAGGAGATGCTCGAGGCCAACGGCTGCGAGGTCCTCATCACCCATGTCCCCTCAACTTCTTCGCCTATCGATCGTGCGAAAGTCCTTGAAAAGATGATATCGGAAACATATCCTGATCGGGACGTACACCTAATTGGTCATAGTATGGTATGTTTTCTGCCACCAAATGTTCATCCCCTCATTTGCGCATTAGGGTGGCATCGATTGTCGTTATCTTATCACACACCTCACCCAACGCACCTTCCGTGTCCTCAGCCTGACCACAATTGCCACACCCCATCGTGGTTCCTCTTTTGCTTCCCACTTTCTTTCCCTTGCGTCTACCTGCCTTCCAGAAATAGTTGCTCTTCTTGGACTTCTCCCGAATAGTGGTGATGGCAAAGCATTTGAGTGCCTCACCACGGCGGCGATGAAAAAATTTAATGACAGCACGCCGGATGTAGCAGGTGTACGTTACTTCAGTTGGGGAGCAGAGTACAATCCCACATTATTCGACACATGGAAGTGAGTTTCCCTATCACTGTCCCAGCAAGCCGCGGAAATGACTTACTCTCACTTGTAGGTATCCTCATTTTATCATGGAAGCACAAGAGGGACCAAATGATGGCGTAGTATCCGTACAGTCAGCACAGTGGGGCACTTATCTCGGTACATTACACAACGTGAACCACATCGATTTAGTGGGTTGGACAGGCGGGGTTGCAGGAAACCTTGCCAGCATCACAGGTAAGTGGTTCTTCTTCACGACTCGCTTCTCGATTAACATGTTAATTTCAATTCGGTGATTAGGTTCCAAGGACATGCAAGCTTTCATTCAGAGAAAAGGTGTACGATTTAACGCAGAAAGGTTTTACAAGGATATCGCAAATCGGTTGGCAGGCGTAGAAGAGGAAGAAGGCTACGTCATTGACGGGCGATGGGTTGGCTGGCAAGGCAAGGAAGAGAGGAAGAAGAGAGTGAGAATGGAGATGCCTACGAGAACTGAGAAGCCTCCGCCCTACAAGGCAGGTAGTGCATTGCCAGCATACAGTCACGTGCACTGGCATATGTCCACCGTTGATTCTCGTAGAGCCTATCCCTTGTTCCGTACCTCATAGTCCTCTGCATCGAATATGGTCCAGTTCTTTCGTGCCCACTTCCGCCATTGTGTCAAGACTGCTAGAGATCATGGCGCTATCAACAGGTGC
The DNA here is from genome assembly GCA_038094035.1 of Pulveroboletus aff. ridleyi. NCBI lineage: Eukaryota > Fungi > Basidiomycota > Agaricomycetes > Boletales > Boletaceae > Pulveroboletus > Pulveroboletus aff. ridleyi. Next base: position 3,960 of record JBBPTJ010000283.1, read on the forward strand.
CTTAGAAGACATTTCATTGGGAACTAACGACAACCGGAAAGAAGACGATATACCTAGAGAAGACAAACTCTATGTTCAATAGGGAGGGAAAGAGGGAAACTATCGTGTAAGTCTCATTTGTCACATGTCAACTTCGCCCAATCTCCATACATCCGGGTACTCCCGAGTATGGTTCTTTTCACCGGGCATCAATGATTGATGATTCATGGAGTAGTTTCCATCAATCCCATCACACATCACCTTCCTCGCCATTAATGTCTCACTGACCCTTCCCAGTTTCTGCCCCAGCACATGGAATATGCACCCTGATCTGCCTCCCGCTCGGATGCATCTCTCGCTGGTCTGCTCCCCCCATTCTGATGTTCTGCGCTGCTGGGAAGTTGACGATATTAATGAACTCTGACCCTTCGATGATGTGTACCCTTGCCTGTGTTCTTTCTGTGCAAGCTGGCCTTGTCCCGACACCCCTGGACGGTACTGTAGCATTGGGTAGGATACTCATGTCGCAGCTACGAACGCAGATTCGACCCCAGTTGACCATAGGGGCAATATCTGTACGTACAAGCATTATGTGACCTAATTTATAGTGCTGTTCAGTGATTTCTACCTCCTTCGTCGACACGGCCCTGAAGCAGCTGCGCTCCGATGTCCAGCTATCTGCGGAACTTACAATTAGTACGCTGCCGTTTTTGTCACCATTCCGAGATTCACGATCTTTATATGACATCTCTGAATTACGCTCAACTTGGAGCCTGACATCCCAATTGCAGCTGACAAGCCTGAGTTGTTAGCTGCTCTTGTATGTCTTGCCGTGGTTCTTGCTTCTTATTCTATTTGCATTCTATTGGCGTACCATGTTTTCCTTATTTGTTGTTGTTTGCTTTCACGCATAGATCGATCGTATCGTTGGGTGCGGACATCCTCACCGTGTTATCCATTGACTGAGCTTGTGTATCCCAGGTTCCAGCATGAGCTCCATCTTTGAGCAGTTGGCGCGACCTATCGTGCAACAACATGTGTCGGCAGGCGTGCTTGGGTGCGCATGATGGTCATTACTTGATTATTTGTATCAGGCTCAGGGCTCAATAGCATCGATGCGATGATCATAACAAATGTCCAGGAAACCTCTTTTGGTAATCGAGGCTTTGACACGATCTGAATCTACTGACTGACTATTTGCTTAGAGGCTCGAACGACAGTCAGTTTGACTAATATAGGACCTTGTAAGACTGTATGTGGAAGCAGTATATACGCAGACTGACGTTCTCTCAGTCGACTCCACGATCTCCTTTGACGATGGCCTGGTCATTTCTTGGAATGGTCGGACTCTTGGGAGGTCTTTATATACGAACAATATCAACGTGATGGCCGATGTTGGGGTTTCAATTAATATCCCGTCTACCTTTGAAGTGACGGACGTCAACTTATATACGAACTTTACCAAGTCGTTATTCAGCGAAGAGTCAGTACAATGGGAAATCTCTGGGGCAAATATCACCAGTGAGTCAGTTCAGTTTCGGATGAGCAGGCGCTCATTCATTTGGACAGTCAACGCACTTGGTATGTCTTTCGAGGTGTATAATAGGCTCCTAACCTAGTGTTTCAGGTTTTCGGTTTCGGGGGATCACACTCCCACGTAGAGTAATCACTCTCAAAGGGTTCAATGGACTGCGGAATTGTGTAACGATCAACTCGTTTGACTTACCCGCCGATGACCCCGAGGGCGGTATCCAACTGACGGCCCAATCCACAATAACAAACGTGAGTAAATGATGACCACCAGTTATCACTCCCACTGAATTTTGCACACTGTAGCCATCACAAGTCGGCTTTAAATTGAGTTCCATTGCTTTCAGTGTTTATGCTAGTGGAATCAAGGTTGCGATCGTATCGTCGTCATCCGTTACACTCCCTCCTCGATCCACAATATCACTGCCTATCGCTGGTCGGCTCATCCCACAGAACACTGCTAAAGGTTTGGCTGCCTTATCCGCGATTTTCAACAACTTCATCCAGGGAAAAGATAGCAAAATTATAATCCAGGGAGCAAGTGCTGACCCAGATTATGTAAGGCTGATACCATCGTTACCCTCCATGTTGCTGAGGTATTCAAGGTTACATGGCTCAATGAAGGGATACGAACCTTTCGGATTATGACTTTGTTACCCCACCGGGGCAAACTCAATATCATCAGATCGGTCGCTATGGAACAAATGGAGTTGCTTTTCACAGAGGACACAGCATATAATCCGGCGTTGGGCAGCGACGCGACTACCATTACCCTCAGTTACCCGTTTGCCTTCCCTATTGATGTCATGTCATTGTCTCAGAACATCACGGTCGGTTTCAATGGGCAATCGTTTGCTGAGCTTGTCATTCCGGAGGTTCCAAGTTTCACCGATATACGGCGCGGCATCATCTACTCGTCCTTTTCGGATGTACCCTTTGCTGTTCTTGCAGATCGACACTCCGATTTCGACAAGTTCATTGCTGCGATTACCCTAGGAAACATTCAAGCTCTTGCTCTGTCAGGAGTTATCAATATGACTGTCTTCACAGCCGTCGGAGTCGTATTGCTATCTGATATCGAATTTTCTGTCAATTCTTCTATTACTGGTCTGCAAGGTCTTGTGGCTAAACCGGCTACTGTGGCCAACCTGGACGTCAATCATGGACATTCCGACCACCTCCTGATCACGGTCGATACAACGCTCTACAACCCCAGGTGGGCAGTTTGGGGCTGTTCTGGTGTTCTGCATTGACTCGTGTCGTCATCTAGCAATCTGACAATCAGTAACATTTTATGCACTCTTTCCCTAGACAGCCGCTTACCATATTTTCAGGTATGGGAGACCTTTCGTTCGTCTTGAAAGCTGAGTGAGTGTATCCGACTTTGTCTCTGGAACTCAGTTCATTGTCAACCAGGGAAGAATCGATCGGGTCTGCCGTTTTGGTAAGGGCCTTAGGCTAGCGTTAATGTTAGTTGTCTTCATCCCATTGTACAGAGGAACATGATCATACAGCCTGGTTCTGTTAATTACCCCACCAGTAAGGTATTCTAGAGTATGATGGCCTTGACACTCACGACCACTGCTGCACTAGACGTGCTGTATTCTCCTCGGGATAGCTCTCAGACTGTTGCGGGTCAGACGATGTTGGAAAACTATCTCAATGGGACCGAAACCGACACGGTTATCCTTGGGACCAGTTCTACTTCGATTAAGTCCTTGCAACTTGTGCTATCAAAGATCAAACGCTTCCCTGTTACTATTCCTGCATTACGACAGAACCTCATCAACACTGCCACTCTGAAATTCCCAACTAACATCGTGCAGACAGCAGCCGCCTTTACCTCTTTCACCCTCACAAATCCATTTACGGCAAGCATTAGCCTGCTCAAAATCACGGCTAAGGCAACATTCCAGGATTTGGTCGTCGGCGAAATCAAAAACGTCAATCTATCTTCAAATCCGATCCACGCAAGCGGTCACAGCACCGTCACATCACTAGCTCTGCCATTTAGTTTCAATCTGGATCCGTTGACAATCATCGGGTTGATTTTCATTTCGGCGCAAGAGCATGACCTGGATCTTGGTCCTTTACCACAACTATTCGAACCAGTTATTGATAATCCTAATTTCCGTCCGTCTGTGCGTACCTTGGGTTCGGTGTTATACCCTTTACTGATCATCCTAGATCAATACCTCGGTCAATGCTAGCGCCCCAGCTTGGGTTAGGTATGTGCAAGCAATGTAGACGCAGCAGCTTGTTCATTTTTGTGTAGCGGGAACCAGTTCGACTTCAATGACGCTATCCTGAATGCCCTAAAAGGCCTTCACCTTGACTTGGAAATTGTCTCCTCGGTGAAATTGGATGACTGTAAGCCACTTATTCGCTTCGCCCTTCAGATTCTCATTCTCATGTTTCATTACAGACGAAACCAACTTGTCTCTCTCGCAGAAAGGAGTAACAGTGATAGTGAGGGCAATCACTATTCTGGACAACATCCACTAACCTTGATTTTCTCCAGACTGACCATACTGCTCTATATCTTATTGGAGCCATCGCCGCGCCAGTGGTACAAGATCTGGTGAACGGTGCCATCCTTGCTTTCTCCGAAGCCAACATCACGTATGGCCCCTTTCCATGGCTGAGTTTACGATCCCTTATTATCTCACAGGAACATTTCAAATAACGGTTTTGACCTGTCCCTCCGGGGGTCCTTGACAAACATTGGGCCACTTGATGCACTGATTGAATTTGTTGATCCAGTTACGTATGTGGAACATATTCGCTAACGAATACACGACTAACCACCACCCAGCGTACAATGGCAGGGCAACGATATTGCAACCATTTCACTTCCTCCTAGTGAGCTTTGTTACGCATACGCCTCATCTGACTTTATTAAACCTGATTTATAGTCTGTGCTGCTGCGAATACAGGCGTTCCAAATTATGCCACGCTTGGGATGCTGGTCATCACCGATCAGACACAGTAGGTTTTTCTGCAGTGCCTGCATTCATGTTGTTAAAGTTTGTGCAGATTCAAAGTTTTCTCCGCTTACTTATCCCACAACCTAACCTTTGACTGGACCATCTCTACACCTACACTCCAGGTGACTGCTCTGGGCACAATCTTTAATAATGTGTCTATGACGAAGACCATCACATTGAAAGCCTTTGATAACTTGCCTGGAGTGGTCATCAGCAATTTCCAGCTTCCGTCCGATTACCCAGCTGGAGGCAAGATGATTAACGCCGGCTCGCTTACCCCGCGTTGGCACCGACGTGGCGGGTATCACAGTGACAAACTGTCACGAGCGCGCTCTCCATGAGTCATGTGCCTCCCCTTCCGCCAAGGAATTTTCAGGCGGTCTTGTCATTTCTCCTATGCTTGGTAGTGCTCCTGAGTTTCACCATACGATAGAGTTTTTCCTTCTGTCTCCCTAACGTCAAGTTTGTCTTTTCTAGGTATATCGCCTTCTTGTCAGTTGTAGTTGATTTCCCCAATGAAACATCTCTCCTAGTCCTCGAAGTCACGTGCTCGTCGATTGCGCTGCGATTTCTAGCAGCCTTGACACTGATCAGTTCGTTCTACTCTACACATTGCCAATAAAACACTGGTTATCTTATAACACACCTCACTGGATAGACATACAAGGCGAGATTCGTAAGTAGGAGATGAGTCATAAACAGAACGTATGCACTACGTCGATCGGGAATAGCCAGAAGCAGTGTACACACGGCCGGGCATGAGGCTGCCGCGCGGACAACACGACTCTTCTCGTTCACCTTTCCGTCACTACTCTGCAACAACTCGAGCCCATCAACCCTACTACCCACCTTTCCCCTCTCCAGCTAACAGGCCATGCCAGGCCTCAAACCATACAGCGGTCCTCCTAAGCTAGTCATTGCGTTCGATATTGGCACAACTTGTAGTGGCATCTCGTACTGCATCTTACAATCAGGGCAAGTTCCTGAAATCCTTGAAGTCACAAGGTACGTTCTTCATTTCCTTCCAGTTGATCTGTCTTGACGTGCATTAGATTTCTTGGGCAGGAACTCGTCCGCGACGACGCCAAAGTACCATCTCTCTTGTACTATGACAGCAAGGGTAATGTCAAGGCAGCCGGCGCTGAGACGCTCACTAAAGGCACTACTGAGATGGCGCTGACTCAAGGATGGACAAAGGCTGAGTGGTCGGTTGTTAACCACATCGAAGTATTCACAGAATTCACTCACATCCACGAAATCCAGGTGGAAGCTACACCTTCGCCCGAACCATTTAGCCTCTTCTATCAACCTAAATGATGATGTGCCCCCACTCCCTCCCGGAAAATCTGCACCCGATATCCTCACAGATTTTATCAGGTATCTCTCACAGTGTGCCAAAACCTACATCGAGGGACGTCACCTTGGATTACCTTGGTCACTCATCGAGGGTTCCATTGAGTATATTCTCACCTATCCCAATGGGTGGGAAAGTTCACAACAAGAATACCGTCAGGCGATTATGCGCACTGGTCTTATCCCTGCTACACCGGAGGGACAGCCTCGCATCCACATGCTAACGGAAGGCGAAGCGAGCCTTCGTTTTTGTGTCTCAAATTTACCCAACACGGAGACGATTAATCAAACCTCACCTCAAGGAGTTGTAATCATCGATGCTGGGGGCGGGACCATCGATCTCAGCATGTTTGCACTTATGTCCAACCCAGTCTCCTGCGAGGAGATTGCCTCAGCTGAGTGTATGCTGCTATTACCGACCACCAAAGTCCCACTCATTCCGCCCTGTCGCTTTTTAGGCAGACTGCAGGGTTCAGTCTTTGTTACCCGTCGGGCCAAGGCTCTCTTACAACGTTGGTGACCTGTTCACTTTATTTTCTCTCCGGTAACAAGCTTTTAAACACAGGAAAACTTGAAGGTTGGGAACACTCTAGCCCTGATGACATTTCTAAGTATACGCATGAATTCGACAAGTCGACAAAACTTACCATCAAGAATGACCGGGACCTGGCTTACGTCAGGGTGGCCAAGCCTCACGTCAGAAATGCGAGATTTAACATTGCATATGGGTGGTTGACGCTGTCGGGGTAGGACTTTGGTTGATATTCTACTGATTGTCTGATGTTGTATTCTCTAGTGAAGAAGTTACTGGGTTGTTCAATGATTCCATTAGCGCTGTCATCAGTGCATTCGAGAAACAGCAGACGTCCGCTACGACGCCGATTGCCGTGAGTTTTACCCTTTTTGAGTAATGTGTTACACTAATCCAAGCTCTCAGGTGGCATTCCTTGTTGGGGGGCTCTCAACGAACGAATGGGTCTGGAATCGACTCCAGTCATATTTTAGCGCCAGGAACATTGATGTTCGCCGTCCAGACAATCATATGTGTGTACCTATCTAGCACGTTCACAAGCTCTCGTAACACGTTTTCAGCAACAAGGCAGCTGCTCATGGGGCGGTGTTATGTCACGTTGATCATAAAAATCACGTGGCTGCCTCGAGAGATGCACACGGTATAATTTGTGCGCGGCCCGTCAACCCAGATGACGAGGAACACATTTGTAGGAAGCACCGATGGGAAGTAGATCCAACAGGTGCTTACTATGTTCCAGGGTACTTTGAGAGGCTTCAGAAGGCAGGCCACTTTTGCTTGATGGCTTGCCAGATATTGATTCATGTTGAAAGGATGTTTACCCTCGCGGGGAAATGGAGTTTCTGAAAACTTTTTCGCTTGCGGAAAGCAATCCGATGGACTTTGGCATGCAGACTGTGCGCCTTGTGTGCTACGGGGGCAGTTTGACTGACCCTAGATGGGTAGACCAAGATCGAGGCAAGTTTCTTTCGCTCTATGCTTTACGTTGTTGTCCTGACGCAAAGCATTGCAGCGTCTTTTTCCCCATTTTGTACGATCCATGTGGATCTAAGCGCAGCCGTGGACGATCTGGATGTGAAGAAGACATCTATCGGTCAGGTCTACTACCAACTAGATTACGACTTGATTATATTGTTTGGGCACACGGAAGTTCGAGCGCAATTATGCTGGAAGACGGAGGTCGGTCATAAACCCCGTCCCCTCGCAGTTCACTGATCGACCTCTGCTCCAGGAGGGACTACAACGGCAAGCCTCTGTAAATGCGCGTTATTGTATTGTCTAACTTGCACCCCAGAATTCCAGTGGCAGTGTCATATGAAACGGTGAGTAATTGTTGAGTACCTGCTTTCACGTCGTCTCAGACCCTATTGTTCTCGTCGCGGCCTTAGTCCGTAAGTGATTTCCGAATCGTTGTTTTAGTCTTTTTGCAGACCACATTGCTCTTTCTAGGATGTAAGTGCCTGTTGCACCCTTACTTTCGAACCTACCTCAGAGTTCCGCCTTTTGCTACACAGTCCATACATCATGAGGAGGCGAGTGATTGCTGGCCCCTACTTTCGCAACCGTCTCAGACTATTGTCTTTATTATCCTTGTCATATCGCATGTAGCAAGTGAGTTTCTATCAACCTTGTACTTTCATACATGTTCCCTTAACTGGATCGTTATCTTTGTGCCTCATCTAGCTTGTGAGTGATAATCGAGTCTCTGCTCTCAGTCTCACAGACTCTGTCATCCTTGTCACGTCGTTAGCCCGTGAGTGACATTGAATCCCTGTTCTCAGCCTTCTCACAGATAGTATCGTTGTATCTCATCTAGCGGTTGAGCAACGATCGACTCCCTGTTCTTGAATCCGTCTTACCGATCTCTTGTCCGTCATGCACCCCCCACGTTGTGAGTGATCGTCTAGTTCCTGCTTTCGCACCCATCTCAGACAATACTATACATGATAGCTTGACATCGTGGATAGACTCACCAAGACCAGCAAGTCCTTGCGTGCTCTCCTTCGTACACACGAGCGGAAACATCAGTGCGAGGTCCTGTATGCCCAGGGTCGTATAAATGATGCTGCAAAGTCTCTTATCCAGATCATGACCAAAGCAAGCGAGGTGGTAAGAGCCGACGGATTAATCAATGACTGGCTTACTGGTGGGTTCCTGTCATATATTGGAAGAGGGTAGTGTTTTACTCCTATCATCAGAGTTTACACCCCGATGCGTATCCGCACTGGAAAAAGCCGGAGATGAGGCATTGAACATTAAGAAATACGACGAAGCAGTTGCAGCGTGGTCCACTGCGTTGTCCCTCGATTACTCCGTTCCGAACAACATCCTAACTAAGTGTGTTGAGTTGACATTATCTCGGGGCTCAGTGGATGATGCGTTGGACGCTACTGCAAAGGCATGCTTCATATAATAGTCTGAGCTAGTTCACTGATCATTCTTTCGATTAAGTCCAAACTTCCGAAGTTTGTCGTCTTCCGCTCGATTTGCAACATTCTGGAAGGAGACAGTCGTATCAGAGAGGCAATTGCATGTTTTCAACGGATGGAAGACGAGCTGGCAGAGGACACAGATTTGGATGATGAGCGAGCGCAGTGGACACTCGGTGAGTGGGTAAACGAGCAACGTAATGATCGTCTCAGTGTACCGCACAGGTTTTCAACATCGCTGTGCCGAGAGTCTAGGGAAGCTCGGTGATGCCGCTATGGGTTCTCGAGACTATAAGAAAGCTGCCGAACATTTCTCGACGATACTGTCACTCAACCTAGTCGATCGCTTGGATATCCTAATTAAACGGAGCAGGGCACGAGCATTGATGAAGTCATGGGAGGAGGCGCTGGGTGATGCCGATGAGGTACAGTTCCTTCTCCCGCTGTTTCAGATAATATCAGGAACAGAGCTTATAGGTCATCAAACTCGATGCATTATGTCACCAAGGCTATGAGCGGAAGCATGCTGCGTTACATGGCATGGGACTGCACGCGGAAGCTGACGAAGCATTCGACATGATGCTCCGAATCATAGAGCAGTCTTCAGACGCAACCATTCGTTGTAAGTAGCTTTCTCTATGACAGACCACGGTGTGTTGATGTACGTTGGCAATAGCGCTTCATCGTCGATATACCGATGCCAGGCGCACGATTCGACGTGTCATTACGCAAACCATCTCCCCATTACCACGGGTGCTCATCGACACCACCACTGGTCGTGTGTGTGACAAGGAACAGCAGGCGAAAGCATTCGAAAGACTTCCAGTCTACGGTGAACTTTTATCATCAATGACGATACAGCTGGATCGTATGCGCATACTGAGAGTGGTGAAGGAGTTCTATCAATACGTGATGCTCTCACACAGATGGGAGTCTGGCGAACCTCTTCTCCAGGATGTTCAGAATATCTCGATCTATGATCTAGGAGCATCCTCCCCAAACATCAAACTACGGAATTTCTGCTCGCTCGCACGTTCTCTTGGCTTTCAGTGGGCATGGAGCGACACTTGCTGTGTGGACAAGTTAAGTAACGTGGTACTGCAAGAGTCATTAGTTGCCATGTTCACATGGTACCGTGGCTCGTCACTTACACTTGTCTACCTTCGGGACGTTTCGTCGGAGTCTCAGTTACCCGGTGACCTGCAGCGGAGCATCTGGAACACTCGCGCTTGGACTTACCAGGAATACGTCGCTGCAGAGGTCGTCCAGTTCTATACTGAAGACTGGAAGCCGTACCTCGACTTGACCTTGCACAACCACAAGGATTCGCCTGACATCATTTCTGAGATGCAATTGGCAACCGGAGTTTCTGCGCAGGAGATAGCTGTACTTCAACCAGGCCTAGATATGGTTCGCGAGAAGCTCTATTTGGCTTCGAAGCGTGTAGCGTCGCTTGTGGAAGATATTGCCTACTCCCTGTTCGGGATCTTCAATATGGCCATCCCTGTGATATACGGAGAGGGAAATCGCGCGGTGGGTCGCCTTTTGGAGCATATCTTGAATGGATCAGGAGATGTCACGGTCCTCGCCTGGACTGGCAGTGCTGGCAATTACAATAGCTGCCTACCCATGGATCTCACCGTCTATGACCAGCTTGTGCCACCTCACATCCCACCACTCATGGAGACAGTCGAGATGGAGAACACTGTCGTGAGATTGCGTTCCTGCCAACCTGACCTCCCACCCATTACAAGGTTGTATAATCAACTCAGCAAATTCCCCTCTCCCTCACTCGCTGCCAATCGATTGAACCTCCCTGGTGTCATGTTTCCGCTCATTAAACTCCGCATCTCCGAATCAGACTCTGGGACAAAGACCCATGTCTACCGTGCGACTACTTCCATGCTCAAGGACATAGAGATCAAGACGGCGGACAACTTGATTGGAATGAAGGGCCTGTGCTTCGTCCATCCATGGATTCACCCTCTGCTCGACCAAGAGTTCTCGGATGACATGGCTGCACTTGACGACACCACACAAGCGCTACGGTTTATGGCTCGTCTCACACAGCCGTTTGGGGCGCTATTGCTTGCGCAATGGTCACGGTTCGAGTATAGACGTGTGGCCACAGACAGTCTGATCATGGCTCAGATCCGTGAGGAGGTACCCTTGACTGGATTGGAAGCTGGCATCCGTATGATTAAGGTGCGGTAGTGTGGACCGGTAGTATGGGCTAGATCAAGTACGTGTTTCCAATGACGTGAAGGCACGCGATGTACAATACGTTTCGATTTAGAAACAAACTCTGAGCAGGGTTTACATCATAAAACTGGTCCAATTACCTGAAATAATAAATCATCCAGATTGTCGCAACAACACGACTGACTCCCGCATGTGAATAAGAGAGTTGAGTAGCTGCCAGGCTTTTCATTGAGACTCTTGATCACCGCCTCAGCCGAAGTGCACTAATCATGAGATTGGATATCAGTCGGTCGTCCAAGGGGATAGGCTGGACCAACTTACCATATTAGGAAACTACTTGACGGCTCTATGTAAAGCGCTGTCATAGAACACTCGACTGACTCGTATCATTTTATGTTTGGTCAGGGTCTTATCGTCGTCTGATCAACTTTCGAACCACGTGTCCATGGAACTTTTCTCATAAAGGGCTGGCTTGAACGCACAACAAGGACCTCTGACCTCTCTTCCCCCAATTCTTCTCTGAGGTTCAGGTGAGTTCCGGTGTCGTTCTAACGCATCACATCGCGATTGTTATACATGGTATTCGCAGAAATGACTGATCCAGTCTACGCTACCCCGCCTTTCAATCACCCCCGGGCAGACATCATCTTACGTTCGTCCGACAAAGTGGATTTTCGTGTCTTCAAGCTCTTCCTCTCTCTCGCATCCCCATTCTTCGAAACCCTCTTCGAAATCCCCGAACCTGCTGAGCCGAACGGAGATCAGGATTTTAGGGGTCTTGGTGTCATTCCCGTATCAGAGGACAGCAAGACGCTCGATACGCTCCTCCGCTTCTGCTATCCATGCACCCTGGCAGATGATCCCAAGCTCGAGGTGCTGAAGGATGCTGTAGAGGTCCTTGAAGCAGCCAGGAAATACTCGTTGGACGCCATCGAGAGGAAAGTCCGCCAGGCGATTGTAAACCCCAAATTTCTTGAGGTGGAGCCATGGCGATGCTTTGCGATCGCGCGCCGGGGTTGCCTGCGGGAGGAGATGCAGCTGGCTGCCAAGTACATGTTGATGCATCCTCGCGTCCCGCCATGGTTTGAAGAGATAAATTTGATCAGTGGGAGCGATCTGCTTGCTCTGCTGACCTACCATCAGACATGCGGAGAGGTTGTATATGCTCTGCAGTCCCGTCAATCATGGGACAGATATAAAGTATATAATGACTGTTTCCGCCGACTTGTTGGGAAACGGCACTGCACGTGTCCTCAATGGAGGGTGTCTGTATATCCTCAGTGGTACGAAGACTTCATAAGGGAGACCTTCGCGGCACTACGGGACAAGCCGTGCAAAGCAACCGTGCAGGCTATTATAGAGCCGACGGTTCGGGCTGTCAAAGCGCGAAGCTGTGAAGCATGCAGCCCTATAGTGTTCGAGGGCACACACGACTTTTTGAACTTGCTAACGCCAGAAGTAGAGGAGGTAGTATCTCAGGTAAGCTTACGCCACAAATAGTTGATTCTCGCCAGGTCTGACACTCTTCTTCGACAGGTCGAGCTACAGCTCGAGTTCGAATGAATCGCTAGGCCAAAGAAAGGTATGTTTTGGCTGACTTATGATGGAACAAGGTGACATGAGTAGGGCTGGTGAACGACATCTACAAGGAACCGCGACAGTAGCAAGGAAAAGAAAGAATAAAAAATTCTCACAAGAGAGGAGCGAGAAAAGGGAAGCGAGAAAAAGGGCAAGAAATCAATACTTTACAATATAGGCCTCAAAAACACCGAGGTTTAGTTTATAGTCCAGACGTTTGCTTTTCCGCGTTTACACTGGCTTCACGCCACTGTTTACCTTTGTAGAGCACGAGTAATAACATGCCTTGGGCGAATAACATGAGGCCAGCCCAGAGCGTGTACAAGCCCCCATCACCGATAGC
>JBBPTJ010000284.1:0-16868 GCA_038094035.1 Pulveroboletus aff. ridleyi
AACAGAGTTTGGAGTGGCAAGGGGGTACCTAGGAGGACGTTGGCACAGGACTTATGTGTCACGCCCTTGTCTAGGCTCTGTCCTCATATTTCATAGGAGGAGGGTAGAGGGTAGGGGAGAAGGGAGTCGGATGAGAGACAGGAGGTGACTAGTTTGATATTTGTACTAAGGTATAAAGATGGAATACAGGGGATTTTATATATGAAAGTCTGATCAGAGTTCGGACAGAGGAATGGAGGAGCATGTGGTAAGGTACATCGGGTAAAAGGAGAGCATGTGGAGACAGAGGACATACATAGGGAAGGCATATGGTGTGGCAAAGGGTCTACTGTAAGAATGAAGGGACAAGGAAAGAATGAAGGGTTGAGAAAAGACAAGAGGAATACTAAATATGGCAACTGTGGAAGTCCAAGAAAAGAGGAGGAAGTCCGGATTACGGAGGTATGAAGGAGTACAGAGAAGGAGTGAAGGGTCCAGAGATCGGAAATCAGAGCAGATATGACAGAGTAGCTTGGTATATGGTTTGTGCTGATGTTAGTCATTGTGCTGGTGTTGGTAGTAGCTCCAGTGATACTATATAGTGCTACATAGTTCTTTGTAGCACAATTACCCAATAGCTATGGATTGCTACATATACTATGGTTGTGCCCTGGGAGAACTTGAGTGGATCCATAGTATTACATACATGGGGGAAGCCAATAGGTGCTATGTAGTGCTATATTGTATCTTGTTTTTTTCCAGATGCTTGCCAAGTCACTCACTTCATTATGACAACGACAGGATGATGATGTGATTGTAAGGGGCAGTAGCCCCTGTAGATACTGAATAGGGTAATAACCCCTGATTGCATACTTACGAGTGCATGTGATATGAGGTAATCACATGTGCGGTAGGTAGATAAAAAGGAGAGGCCTGTCCTGGTGACGGGCCAATCCTCATATATTACTCCTATGTTACTCATCTGTGAATACCACTTGGTACACTTCACCAGTGTAAGTAAGGAGTGAGGACAGGGTGCAGAGCACCCAATACAGCAACCTTACAAATTTTTTGAAGTGTGAAAACATGTATTCACAATGAGTTGCACAGTGACCCACAGCCAAGCGAAGTCGATGGTGATCAGACTGTCAGGACAAGGGGAAAACCCCTCAATGGATAGCTCACAACCACCCAGGACTCCCAAGGAAAACCCAAGGGATCCCAAGGTTGTCAAGAAGGGGGTAAAAACCCTGACAACGGGCCAGACACTAGGACCAAACACAAAGCCTGGGCCTAGTGCTGCAGTAGCAAAGGAGGCACAGGTCTCCCAGATGCTGAGCAGTGCCAAGGACAGCAGAGGAAGGGCAGTGGAAGCTGACCCTGTCCTCATGAGCCCATTGATTCCACAACCCGAGAACAACAACTGTTCATTGACCTCACTGGAGGCGTCACCAGGCCCAAGGGCTGAGAGCCCAATCATATGGGCCTACATGGGGGGCATGTCACCCCTGCTGAGGGACCAATCCGAGGAAGATGTACCCATCGATCCTGGAACAGCCCTTGCCACCATTGATGAGTTCCTCATGGATGTGCAATGTCAATGGTTAAGGTATGATGTGGGACCTGAGGGGTTCCACAATCATGGGATAAATCCCAGGCAGCATAATGCTGCAAGGCTGGAATGATTGCAATGAAGATTCGCAGGTGACAATGGGACATCCAACCAGGCAATAAGCCTGGTACCCATCAAGGCAGACCTCACGTCCCATAGTGAGGTGGGCAGCCCAGCAAGGTGAGGGATGGCAACATCCCATAGCCAAAGTGCCCCCGCCAGTTGCACAACAACAGAATGGGGCCTCACCCCTAATATGCCAAATCAACCAGCATACCTCTCGGGTCAGGATTCTGACATCATATGCCATCTGTATGGCACCCCAGGACAGAGGGAAAGAGCCCTCCTGCATTGAATGGCACAAGATCATGCCATAGCAGTGAATAATGCTACAGGGGATAGCTGACCATCCATTAACAGACCCATTCAGGGAGATCGTGGTCACGAGGCCAATATGGGCCGATGACCTCCCCCACACCAGGAGGAACGGCCTCACAGGTGACATGATGTAGAGGAGGGTGACCCTCCACAGGAAGAACCTCTCAATGGGGGACCTCCAGATGACCTGGATCCAGATGATGGTAGTCAATCTGATGGCCAATCTGATGGCCAATCCAACATGAGAAGTGGTGGAGGTGAGCTCGCCAGATGACATCATCATTGAAATTATCTCAGGGGATTCACCCCTGGTAATGCACGCTACATGGATTACATGCAGCGGCGATACGCGCAGCGTATATGGGAACAAGTTGGGTGACTGACCGGCCCAGTGGGGCCTGAGGTGAAGGCAATGAATCTGCTCAAACCAGGGAAGTATGGAGGTCAGGACAACCTTGAGAAGTTCAACGACTGGCTGAGCCAGTTGTTGAAGTACTTCCATATGTTCAAGGTCACCAGACTGGATTGCAATGAAGATCGCGTGCTGTACACAGGGTTGTACTTGGAGGACCTAGCCTCCCAGTGGTACGACCAGGAGGTTGAATCACCAGATCAAGTGATCTGGTTCTGGTCCTTTGAGGACCTGATCACCGGGCTGTTTAAATGCTTCGTGCATGAGGTCTCAGCACAGAATGCAGCAGACCAGTACGACTGCATGAGGTTTTCCCCTGAGAAGGGGGCCCTCGCCTTCTACAATGACCTCAGGCATTGTGCATACTGGATGGTACAGCCCCCGGACGATTATTCATTCAGGAGGAAGTTCCTCCATGGATTGCCCCATACAATTATCCGTAGTATCTTTGAGGCTTGTGGTATATCTGCTGAGCACTCTAGCATTGAGGAAATCCTCGAGGAGGTCCAGCAGATGGAAACTGCCCAAAAGGCTATCAGCCTGCATATGAGAATGAGCCACTTTGGTTCTGGGGGGAAAACCTCCCAAGGATGAAGTGGTTTGTACCCACAGGGGAAGAGGGTTGATAGGACCTTGGGTGACATGCACAAATTCGTGCATCGCAGTAACATGCTGTTCCATCAAAGGACAGCTGACTCACCCAAGACTGTAAGTCCAGGTAAGGCAGGAGCAGGTGCTCCCCAGTCAAAGGGTCCAACAACCCAGACGAAAGAATGGTATCAACCGCTGGATAAAGGGAAAATGCAGGGTATTACCTGCTTCCATTGTGGTAAGGAAGGCCATATGGCCAACCAGTGTGATCAACCACGGAGAGACCTACCACCAGCAGGAAAACCATAACTGTATGCTGTAGACATACAAGAGGATGAGGGGGATGAACCACCGACTGACAATGTTGATATTGCACTCAATGATGAGGTAGCAGCCTCTGTCGACCCTGGACACGTAGCAGAGGCTACTGAGGGGGTTGATGACGACCTCGCCGATGAAGGCTGAGCAGTTGATGACTGCTTCGAGCTGTATTCAGAGTGCTTAGACATTCAAGAAGATGACAAACCCATCGCCTACTTGGGTGCCATGCACAACCCACTGGACGATGACCAGTCTGTGTGATGTGTGGTGATGGAGATTGCCAATGGGGATTCACCCCCTTCGGGCCTTGGGCTACAAGGGGATGAGGACCCCCAGCTGAGATGGATATGGTCCCCGATATACGGGGTGATCCATGAGGGCAGTGACTGCCTTGAATGTTGGTAATGTATCGCCCATATCACAGCTGATATTGACGAGGGAGATTCCTCACTGAGTGCAGCCCAGTCATACCCGTCGGAGCATGCTCGATGGGAGTACAACTGGGGCTGGGACAAGTGTGATTGTGCACAAATGATGGGACACGGCCTCGATATTGACCGTGTTCGTGCAGCGATAGCTGAACTTGTGAAACAGATTTGCATTTTCAAGGGATACTGAGTGTTTCTCACTCGGAACCTCAGATCTGAGGCAGTACGGGCACACCCATGTGCCTCTACTTACAATTGACCACATTCATCCCTTTTGGTGGCCGGTCGATGACATCCCAGGTGTGTGCAGCCTTGAGGCTATTCATCTCTGCTTGTACAGCCTCGTCTCAATGTGACCAATCAGGCCGTGACTGTGCCTTGTCTAAGGTAAGCAGTTCTAATGCTTCCTCTATTCCCATTTCGGCTAACATCACATAAGCAGTGTCTTTATCGTCCCACATTGTTGCTACGTGCCCACCACCCTCATTACCAGCGCGCTCCCCCTCGACCTCATTGCCACCATTCCCAGGACCACCACCAGGTGCAGGACCATCAGCCACAACAGCAGGCTCGACACCAATGACACCATGAGGCAAGGTGTGTCCACCTGACTGTCCATCATGGGTGCCAGCATGCTCACACAGCATCTGGATATAGGGCGATTCTGTCTGCTAATGAGTCAAGCGATGAGGTAATGGCGCTGGCTCAGGGTCTACAGGAGCAGGCGAAGGAGGACGAGACACGAGGGCAGGCTGAGGGGCCACAAGACCAGGTGCACCTGATCCGTTCAGATCAACAGGCGACGGGGAAACTGACGATTGACCACCCGAGACGACAGAATCAATGGTACAACTCAAAACGATGCCATCCAATTGATCGAATGAAATGTTCTGTTCAACGGTGACATGATTTCCATCATGAACGTACACCCGGTGAGCATTACTTTCAATGTCGAAACCCATCCAATGACCCTCACAAGCGCGATCATCAAGCTTTGACCCACTGGCGTCGTGTACCCACACATGACAACCCCACTCAGGTAAGTTGTTCAACTCGGGTTTACGCTGGTATAGAAGGTCGTGCAGGGTTACGTCGTCAAGTGCAACTGTACCCATGTGATCCTTCACCCATACACAGTGTGCTAATGCCTCTCCCCACAGACTTTTCGGCAACACAGTGACGTGCAACATGGTACGCATGCACTCAACAAGCGTGCAGTTGAGTCATTCAGCCACACCATTTGACTGCAGATGATCATGCATGGTGAGTCTTTGCTCTGTCCCATTGGCCACCAGATGTTGCTTAAATTCATTGCTCAGATATTCGCCGCCATGGTCAGAGCATAAGTGTTTGACGTGAGTGCCAAACTGAGTAGCTAACCATGCCTCAAATTGACAATAGGCAGCAAAGGTGTCAGATTTCACATGAAGGAAATAAATTCGGGAGTAACAGGAATAGTCATCGGTGAACAATATGTAGTATATCTTATGTCCTGGAGTAGCAACAGGAGATGGTCCCCACATGTTGCTGTGAATCTTGTCGCTGATGGCACTATGTCGTTGTGGTTCGTGAGTTTTCCCGGTAGGTTTTCTGATTGCTTTGCCATACTTGCAGGATTCACATTGACCCATTGTCTCATGTAGCAGGTCAAGTTTGATTCCAGCAAGAAGATCCTTGGCCACCATGTTGCGGATGGACGAGGGGGTGATATGGCATAGATGTCGATGCAGAGCATCCATTGTTATGGTTTCAACTCCCCCTGCAACTCCGGCAATCAGTAAGCTTGGATGTTGCACATGGTACAGACCATTGATGAGTGGTACCTCCCCAAGCAGCGTCTTCGACTGATCAAAGATCCGACAAGCATTATCACAGAAAACCACAACATAGCCAGCAGCAGTAAGTTTGGCGATGGAAATGAGAGTAGCACCCATGTTTGGTGCATAAAGGACATCTTTCAACAATACACAAGTGGAGGTTGACCCATTAGGAAGGTGAACACAGAGATCCCCTTTCCCGACAGCGTTAAAGGTTCATTTGTCAGCTGCCTTTATAGGATAAGGAGGTATCTCAACGTAATTCAACAGGTGTTGATGGTACAGAGTAAGATGAAGCATAGCATCACTGTCATATAATTTGATAGTCGATGAGTCAGGAGTGGCAGTAGAGGCAAATGATTCCATGCCTCCACTGGGGGAGGTGAGCCACATGGCATCAGACTCAGGCTTTGCATCCGCTGAATTAGCCTTTCCCTTCATATTCGAGGACTGTCCATCTTTCGACCTAGGTGATTTGTCCTTCTTGCTGCATGACTTTCAGCCTTTTGGGGCTTTTCCCTCTCGGCCACTACCCTCCTCATAACACTGGTCCTTATGATGACTGGTCCAGCCACAGTTAAAGCAATTGCTGGTAAAGGTGCGCTTCTTCGTCCCGTCAGCATTAAAAGCTGCGTTCTCAACCTTCCCCTTAGATTTCCCACTGGCCTGGATTGCCCTGCGATCATATTCATCAAGGATAAGAGTTGTTAACAGCTCGGCAGAGAGTGTTTTGCCAGAGATACACATGTTTGATGATACAGAGGGGAGGACAGGGTTATAAGATGCAAGTAATGAGGTGAAAATAATATTGAACATCTTGATGTCAGTGAGTGACATGCCCATCGAGGCCAGTTCCTCGTGCATAGACATGATCTTCTCTAGGTGTGCATGCATGTCACCACCATCCTTCAGCTTCAGCTCGCCAAGTTGACGTCTCAACTCAATGCTGACGACGCTAAGCGGTTTGGAGGAACAAAGAGTTCGGTAGGACGACAGCAATCTGCTGTCAGACAAGAGCATCCTTCTCACCCCAGCTGACGAGTGCCTGTTTGTATGTAACCATAGCAAGCACCTCGTTGGGAGTAGTGGGTGACCATCTGGGTGGCATAGTGGCAGCCGGACTAGTAGGTGGTGTCGCAGTTCCAGTGATGTGGCCGAGCAGGTCTCATGTGGTCAATGACCATTCGAGTTGTCTTTTCCATAGGAACCACTCTTTCCCAGAAGCATTGAGCTTCGGGACTTTCATGAACTTGTTGCCAATTTTGAAGGAATGCGCCATAATGAATTTGAGTAGTAGTAACTAAGTCTGAGTGGCGAGGTCAATGGCCGGGGCTCATAACCTGTTGGAATCACTCAGTGACTGTCAGAGTCAACTAGATATATTAGTAGCTACCTGTTGGAATCACTAGAGAAGGTAGCTATAAGAAATAGTACATGGTACAAAGAAGTGGCTCACCTCAGTGACTATCAGAGTTAACTGAGGTATATGAAGGAATGTCTGAAAGATAAAGTAATGAGGACAAAGGACCAAGATTATGTAATCAAGGTCCACACTGTATACAAATAATAACAACAAAAGAACGGGAGCTTGCCAACATCGAGCAATACTATTCGCGTTGTCAGAACCATGATTTCTTCAACGTCCATTATGATACTTCACGCCCCTATTCTAATCCCATTTCCTTAATCCACCACTTACTTTAGCATTTCCTTCACTATTTCACTAATTCAGGTCTAGGCTACCCTCATTTGCATCACTCCATTCCATCTACATCAAGGTCTAGCCTATTGACACGACCTCTGACATCATTCCATATTTAAGACGTCACACTACGTCATTCCATTCTATTTATCATCCGCTTACAAACCAGCTTACTTATATTTCATATCTGATCGTAGACCGATCACATTAACCTATTTATATCCATAGATCGTTGATCCATTACCAACCCCGGGTCAAGGGCTTCACTTGGATCTTAACCAGATCTTGATCGTTGCTTAGGGCTTAACAGGCATTAGGGTTAGCATTACCTATATAAGTAGTACATATCCTGTAATTAGCCTTCGTTCTTGGAATTCTCATCGCTATGGGTCATTCTCTGTGTGTGTGCCAATGCCACACCTTAGTCTGATTCGTGGTTTCGGCCTCACTTACTTCTCACTTTGAGTTGTTTGTGTTGTTCCTGATACGCATAGCCAAAGAAATGTACCTACCATGCCTTAACACCACAATGACCTGGTACCAGACCTATTGATGGATGAACCAACAGAAACTCGTCCAACACCTCGTCCAACACCAATCCGACATTCTCCCACTCCATTCCTCCATGCAATCAAGAGGATCCGAAAAACTCGGGGCACTTCAGCAAGAACCTGTCTTGTTGGAATAGATATTGGGGTATGTAACCTTAATACATATACAAACATTGATCCTAACATTCATGCAAGGATGATGAGTGGCAAGAGCAAGCACCTGCAGTGCTGCCCAATTCAACAGATCCCAATCTTGATATGCCTGAGGTCAACCCCGCTGACATATCCTCCATGATCGATGCCATTTCCAAAGGAGTCAAGGTGGCAATTCGCAACATCTTTATCAATGGAAACCAGCTTCCAACACCAGTGCACCATCCCTGGCACAAGAAAAATGATGATCAAGCACTTCTGCATGAGAAGGAAGCGGACCTTCCAGAGTATTGAAGCTTTATCTTGGTATGTCATTGGGCTTGCTGTTACGATGTCTTACTGATGTATGACAGGGAGAAGTTCGTTGATTTTTCAAGGACAGGCTGGGTATCACACAGGACATCGATATCATCGCACACGACTTGGCCACACCAGAGCTTGTCCACGAATATGAGTATGAAGATGGACCCAGCCCAGGTCATGATAGCCTGGCCTTTGATTTCTCTTGCAATCACTCATCGCCTTGGAACACTTATGTACACTCTGGAGTGCCTCCTACAAGAATTTCAGGAATGCTGCGACAAGGAGAATTGGCCAGTCAAGAGATTGGACAACTACATCTGAGACATTCTCAAAACCCAGTACAAATGACTGCAAACTATCTGGCTCGGAGCGCAACCTAAACTAACAACCAGAGGTGTTGCAGAAACCCCTATTAAAACAGAGGCCCGACTCATTAAAGGAAGAAAGCAAGTAGCAAAAGAGAGCAGGCAGGCTACTTGGCACCAAAATGTGAGGTTGTTCATCCATCAAACATACTTTGCTGACCACTATCACACTAGAAATATTACCATAGAATTGCTGTGCTCAAAAACATGATCACAATGAAATCTGATGGGCAAGCACCTCCAGAAGAAGTCGATACTGAGCTATCTAACTGGCAATGGCTTCATCGCCTTTTCGAAACACTTGATGAACATGGGATGAGCTCTGAGGAAAGCTCAGTAGAGAACGGAGTCAAGAACGTCTTGTGTGTGAAGCAAATGGAGTGGCGGAGGAACATTGATCATGAACTGGAAATCATAGACTGTGAGTGTGTCCTTGATAGCGACATCTTCTCTGCTCAGGGTTTGAAACCACTGCCCAGGAAACAGGCAACAGATAATCCATTGACATCCAGAACTCCAGTCAATGGGCTACCATGCACACTCTATGATAGTATGTGGCTTCTGCAATTGACTGAATGCCAGTCGGAGATCCTGCATGCCTCCGAAGTGATATTCCCATGGAAAAGAGTTGTCATTGCCTAAGATGATGTTTAATTGATCACCTTGGATGAGGTACAGAGACCTATTTGTACAAATTGATTACCCACCTATCGTTGACTTTGTTGACTTTGTTTGGAAGACCTGAAGGCTGTGCATGGCTGGTGAGGGCGATGGCATACTCCCTGCTGGCTGGGCAAACAGTGGGAGATGTCCAGGATGCAAACTGGCCGATCAGTTCAGTCTGTGGTCCATACTTGAAATTTCATTGTAGTTCTCAATGTCCGACTAAACTTCAAAATTTCAACATGGTCTTTATGTTAGTCTAGATAATGAATAGTGGCCTAAATTTAGTTGTTATCAATGCATGAAGTTTGGACAAAATCCGAACATGAATCGTTAACTTGAAGTTTAGGCACATGTTTGTCTTACTACAAAATTTCATATTCAGACCAACATCCAGGAGGAGGCAACACGTTCGCTCATATTCCAAGTATTGACCCACATATTTTTGACCAGTGAAACTTCAAGTCTTACCATTGCCCAAACATCAACTTATATTCCAAGTGCAGTCTTCACATTTTCAATGTCATTTTCACCTAACTTTAATTCTGCAAAATGCATCGTGACTGTAAGGACACGCATTTCTTTGCTGGTCACATGACATGAGGTTGACGTGCTTATTGGTGTTTCATCCCTCCTTCTGACATTCTCCCTTGATCTCCAACATCACAGACATTGCAAAATTGTGAGATTGCCTGATATAGCTGAGTTTCCCTGACAGCATGTGAGAACAGAAGGTTGTGAGCTGGCATGCAGCTGTATATTGCAATCTCAGAGTCATTTACCAGGTGGGAGGTCGCCACATCATACAATATCATCATAGAGGAGCTCATAGAGCGATCCCCACTCTGGATCAGGATGTATCCAGATGACCTAGTGGTCGAGACTGCACACAGGTTGATGGTCATCCCACGGGACAGACAACCTGATCTCATGCAGGTGTGGTTGGCCACACTCGATATAGTACACCAAAGTGCGATGGGGGAAGTTAATCCCCATTCCTTCAGGTATGCAATGCATACACAGATGGGGCCTGGGGATAACCCTGGTATTTGACCAGTAATCGCACCAGCACTGCACATGTGTGTGACAGCCCAGATCACCCTCAACGGGTGTCCGGCCTACATGATGATCAATACCAGTAGTACCAGCAATTTGGTGAGCCCTGCATTTGTGAAGGTCACCCAGATGGAGGTATACCCCCTTGCACAACAGCTCATGCTGCAACTGGGCTGCATAGGCAGCTGCTCAAAGATCACCCATGGGGGCGATTCTTCTGTTGTCATTGGCAAATTTACCACCCGCACGTATTTTGATGTAGCTAATATCGATCACTATGATTGTATCCTGGGGATACCCTTCCTATAACAACACTGTGCCATTGTCAATTTCACAAACAACTCATGGATTGTGAGGGGCACTACTGTCCCCCTTCTGGATGAATCCTTGTCTGGTGCTAGGGGCACCTGTCGCCCCAGCACCACCCCGACCTCCCACTGACTTTTGTGCCCTATGACAGTGTTCACACCTTGTGAGGGCTTGAAGGAGGGGAGGGAGAGTAGTATAAAAACTACAAAATTAAAAACTGTGAATGAAAAATGACTGCAGCTTGCAGTCATGAGATTATGTGAGGAGGATATACCCCACCTATGGAACCGATGGTTCCAGAAATACAAAAGTTAACTGGGAGGAGTTAAACAAGCACTCCCCCCACTGTGGGAGGTGAACCACCAAATCCCGCTCGTCAACGAAAGTAAGCAATATGCTTACCACCTACCGCGCTGTGCAGACACGCTGAAGCAGCAACTGTCAGATAAAATCTGACTATATACCACTGCAGGCTTGTGGGTAATGAAGAGCGTTCCACAGGCTGCCCTGATGCTGTGCATCCCAAAGAAGAGTGGAAAATTGTGGACAGTCATCGACTGCTGCAAGAGAAACGATAACACAGTGAAGGACATAATGCTCTTCCCAGATCAGGACCAAATCCGAACGGATGTGGCCTGAGTGAAATATTGCTCTAAGATTGACCTGTCCAATGTGTATGAACAGGTCTGGGTGAAGCCAGAGGACATATGGAAGACAGCCTTCTCCACCACATATGGGACCTTCATCAGCCAGGTCATGCAGCAGGGGGACTGCAATGCCCCCATGACGTTTCAATGTCTAATGACAGTGATCTTCCGAGATCACATCGGACGCTTTGTATACATCTATCTGGACAATATATTCGTCTATAGTGACACATTGGAGGACCATGAATGGCACCTCCAAATTGTGTTTGAAACACTGGTGAGGGCCGACTTCTACCTCGAGAAGGAGAAGTGCGACCTATATGCCGAGAGGCTAGATTGCCTCAGTCATTTAATTGACCAGAAGGGCATACATGCTGATAAGGACAAAATGTCCCACATCTGAAACTGGAGAACCCCTCGTTCACTGAACGAGGTCCAATGGTTCATCAGACTGGTGGAATACCTGGCACAGTTCATGCCAGATGTGTCAGCGTATACTACGCCATTGACTGGGATACAATGGAACAGACATCTGTTCCAGTGGAGAGAAATCCACGACCAGTGTTTCCAGATCATTAAGGACTTGGCATGTAAATTCCCTATCCTCAGGCCAATCGACCCGAGGAAGGATGAGCCTATATGGCTCGTGTGTGACGCATCCCTGTATGGGGTGGGTGCACTATATGGGCAAGGGCCTGACTGGAAGACATGTAGGTCTGCAGGCTTTATGTCAAAAAAGCTGAGCAATGCTCAGCAAAATTACCAAACATTTGAGCAGGAAATGCTCACTATAATTGAGGGACTCCTCAAATGGGAGGACAAACTCCTCAGCTTCAAATTCACGATCGTAACCAATTATGAGGCACTCAACTACCTCAAGACACAGCGTAAGCTGTCTGGTAGGCAAGTTTCTCTGACCAAGATGCCAAATTTGTTATGAACTATCTTCAGCTCCTGTCCTTTTCTCAGTCACATGACCAGTCACATGACTCGGGTCCAGACCATGACATCATATGATGTCATGCCTCATGGCTGGCACACCCCTTTAATTACCGTTAACCCTGGTGGGAACTCTCACACATTCGTGTACTATAGCTAGCCATGTATAGTAGTTTATCTCATGGACCCTATGGTCCGTGCACTGTCCTCTGTACTATATAAACCCAAGTATCTCAGCTGGCGTCCCCAGCTTTGACCACTTGTTATCCCACTACCTTACAGGTGATAGTGTGCTTGAGCTTGCCTTCTCCTCTCTTACCTCGCCAGGCTTGGTAATAGCCTGTGAAGCTGAGGCCGGTGGTGTGTTCTTTCATAGTTCACAACAAAATTTACCTCAGCATTCTGGCATGAACTGCATTGCATGATAGGAGTTAAACTCCTGATGTCTATGGTATTTCATCTGCAGACAGACGGTACATCTGAACATGCGATCTGGAATGTAGTTCAGATACTATGTGTGCTGGTGTTGTGAACGGCTCGTCGTGTTCACTGAGAAACCAAACCTAACTGTCAGCTAGACCAAACCATAACCCTAGAGAGAGGAAGCTGATGACGGAGCTACCCAGCAGAAGGAAGGAATGCCTGTATCATGGGCTAGCCAGAGTAAAACCACCAAAGAGCTACCTTGAGGATGAGGGACAAGTCCCTTAGCACACAGAGGGAAACCTAGGACAAGTGGCTAAAGCTGGGGTTCCCGGCTTTAGGCCACTGGCCTTTATATATTGCCTGGGTCTGCGCACAGACCAAGCTATACACTACTATACATGGTAATGAACATACTACAGTAAGTGTAATGATAGGAATGGAGGATGGAGATTAAGAGCTGCAGGCTGCAAGGAGGCGAGCCCTGAGATCTAGATTGAAGTCCTAGGAGATAGGATTGGGATCAAGATCCAATATATACTAATGGATACATAGGGGAGATTAGATCGGATCAGGAGATCTAGGAGGTGGCAGGATTGCCATGGAGATCTGATGGAGATTGAGGGTCTAGGGTAGTCTAGGGTTTGCCATGTGGCAACCTTGAGGCATGATGTCATAGATGATGTCAGGGTCTGGACTCATCATGTGACTGGTCATGTGATCGGCCTCATGGAGGTCACATGATGTAACAAATGTGGGGATGAAGGAAAGTGAGAGAAAGGAGAGTGGAGATAAAAGTTATATCCAGGGGATTCGTAACAGCTGGTACAGCCTGACCAGAGGGATTGGGCAGACAAACTGCCCCTTACTAAGTTTGTGATTAACTCGAGTATCAGTAGTTCAACTGGGTTTGCCCCGTTCAAACTGAACTATGGGCATATGCCCATTCTGATGCAATGCATCTCACAGGGGTCCATGTCGAGCGCCCCAGGTGTCCAGAAGTTCGTACACCAGGCCAGGAAGAACCTGGAAATGGCCCATGATGCCATCATAGAGAGCAGAGTGGTACAGATACACCACATGAATAAAAGGCATAAGGAGGGAACCACCTTCCAGGTAAATGACTGGGTTTATTTATCAACCCAGAACTTGGCAATACCAAAGGGCAGAGCTCAAAAGCTCATACCCAAGTATGTCAGACCTATGAAGGTCCTTGCAAAGGATAGTGTCAATGACACCTATACTCTGGAACTCCCTGAGGAGCTCCAGAAGCAGCATATTCATCCACAATTTCATGTGGCCTTGCTACACCGCTATGAACAGAATGATGACGCACTCTTCCCAAAGAGGGACACACATGTGTCCTATGACGTCAGCTCATCTGACGCCAATGAGTGATTGGTGGACGAGATACTCACCCACCACTGGGAGGGCCGAACGGCCCATTTTCTCGTCAAGTGGAACCTTGGAGATTCCACTTGGGAGCCCAGCTCCAATTGTCACAAGCTCGAGGCCCTAGACCAGTACCTTGAGCTCCATGGCATACAAAATGTATGCCAGCTGCCTTGCAAGGCAACAAGTACACCAAGGCACATGAACCCACCAAGTAGGTAGTGTGATGGATCAATCAATCAATCGATCCACAACACTAGCAAATAAAATGAACCATGTGACACCAAAAGAAAAAAGATAAACCGGATAAAAATGACAAACAAAGAAAAAAAAAGATAAACAGTAGATACAATAGTAGCAATAACAAACAAGGACACCACACATCCAAATAACTGACACTGCCCCCAACTTCACTCCCACATCGCTGATCATTTTTTACTTCCTTACATAATATTTCCCCTTTCAATTCGCTTTACTTATATCATACCACATCCACCACCTCCTCTCTTCCTACCATCACCATCCCTGCACCGAGCATGTCTGAGCATACCCACTCCCCCACCCCATCATCCTCGTCCTCCCCTCACATCTCTCAGTCCCCAGAGGACATCGACCATGGTCGATCCCTCTTGCGTGATCATGCACCCCCTGGAGGCTCGTCTGCAAGGTCAGCCTCCCATGCTGGCTGCCACAGCAGCCACACAATCAGCAGTGGCACCAAACGGCACCACGACCCTTCCTTGTTGTGACAAGCGTTGCCATCATCTATCCCCTGGGTGGTGGATCTCCCACCCCCACTTGCCCTCTGTCATGAATGTGACTGTGAGGCCTGCAACACCTACATGTTGCATCTCAGTGCTGCCATGGCCGTCAATGCAGACAGTATTCCTGAGGCCATCCCTGACCTCGCTGACAACATAGCTTGTCTATATTGGTGCAACACATATGCCAACTTGGTGGGTCGCATCAACCACCTCCAACACGACTGTCACAACCTCTGCTCCTCACTTGCACAGGCATGCAACAAAATCGCCTGTCTGCATGACACCCTTGCCACATCTTCAGGTGGCACCTCTGGTGCTCCCCCTCCCATTCCTCTCATGGTGGCTCCCCAGCTACCAGCTCCTTCTTTTGGGGGGAGGGTGCAGGCAGGTCCTGATGCTCCCCCCCTTCTCATTCCTGTGCAGGCTCTGCCTGCAGTTCCTTCTTGCAAGGGGAAGGAGAGAGCAATCTCTTCTCTCCCCGAGCTACCTCCCATCCTCCCATATGAGGACATGATTGTGGATGAGCCAGCCCCACCACTGCTCATCCAGGGGAATCTCTTCCCCAAATTCACTGGGTCAGAATTCCCCCAGGGCGTCCTCATCCTAGGGGACACCATTGACTCCAAGGGTGTGTGCACCCTTTTCATCAGAATAGAGGGAAACCTCTATGCATACCAAGGGGAGCCTCTTGAGGCTTCCCTTTGAAACATCTCAAAGGGGATCTGTTCCCCCACTCCTCCTTGGTGGTCTACCACCTTCACTATCTGAATGGACAGGGGCATCATGGGCCCTATCTGTCTCTACAACACTGGAGACAGTGTCTGCACCCTGTTCGCCAGGGTGCAAAATGAACAAGAGGGGAAAGCCCCTCATCTCAAGCAGGCTCAGGACCTACTCACATTCCTCCACCTCTGGAGGAAGCACTGCGACTTGGGCGCCAGCGAAGTGATACACACCGTCATGAAGGAATGGAGGCCCCCTGTATGGGCCTCTGAAAAGGCCAAGAAAAAAAAAGAGGCCATGAAGGAGGCAGCCTGAGCCTCCAAGGATGCAGGTGCCCAGCCTGCTGAGACTGTCCCACCGCCCATTGCCCCAGCGCTTGAGGAGCACATCATGTCCAGTCCAGCTATCACCATCTTGACCAGTGTCGAGGGAGGCACCATGACCCCTCAGGAGCATGCTGCTCTATCTACCCAGGAGCAGAGCTCTAGCATGCCGCTCATATCGCACGTTACGCACCAACCTTCTGGGTCCACATTCACCACTACCCAGAAGAAGGGTAGCTCTTCCAAGGGCCGACCACAAGGCCCACTCATCCTGTCGGGGAAGAAGCCCCTCCTCCCTCATGATGCTCTGTTGTTTGACATCCCTGATGGGGTATGGATTGACTATATTGAATGGTGGCAGCATAGATGCCCCACCAATGACCAGTGCCAGGCGATCTGGAAGGTCTTCCCTAGGGCCACTGGCACCCCCATCATCCTGGACAATCCTGACTCAGAGCTGAACGCTCCCACCCGATGTCAGATGAGGGGTCTCCTCCTCATGGACCAACTCGCTCCTGTGCCCTGAGGGCACGTCGACTGTATGGTGTGGCAGTGTGGCCTCACCCATCTCCTTGTCATACCTGGGCAGTAAAAGTCCTTCCTTGACTGGGCCAAGGTTGGACCTGCTCAGGGACGTAAGTCTACCTGGGCTGGTGGCTTTCACAAGGGAGCCACCCTCACAGACATCACAGCATACCTGGCTGCTAATGGGATCACCCCCCATGTTGCTGATGATGCTGTGCAATGCACTCATCAATAGGCTTGAGAGATGCTCGAGCGCATCAAGTTTGCTAGAGGCGACAAGAATGCTGCCACCTGGGACCTCTATGGTCCTTTAAGGACTGATCTCAGGGCCAAGGTCACTGACGAGTCTCTTGGCCGCTCCTTGGAGTGGTATGAGCAGGAGGCTTGTCAGGTCGAGGTTTCCCTGGAGGACATGCCCCCCTTGGTTGCCCATCCCTGTGTCCCAAGGGACTTGTCTCTCCTCCAGCGATTCAGCAAGGCTGTCACAGCATA
>JBBPTJ010000285.1:0-15070 GCA_038094035.1 Pulveroboletus aff. ridleyi
ATTCAAAAAGCCAGTAGTACCACCTTGAACCTGGCTCATCCGGTAGAACCTCGATCATGTAGCACACGGAGTAACATAGCTTTCCCCGGTGATGGAGTCCAGCATTTTCCCACGCCTTCACCGGGTCGGGTCCTTTAGTCTATTTATTTGATTTTACTTCTTAAATCCTGTCTCTAGCCTCCAAAACACACTTTTCCCATCCCCATCTTTATTCCCTCAGATTCACTTTCTATCTTTTGGGAGGGCATCTAGCCAGGGCTGAGCACACAAGTAAGTGTCTTCTGACACTCCCCTTTGGTTGGATATCATACTTGTACCCTATTTAGTTTTCTACCACTTATGTGGGATTATGTGTCTTTCATTGGGTCATGGGGATATAAAGAGAGTGGTAAGTGACATTTCCTGCCAAGGAATGATTGCATAGCACACAATCACTAGTCATATTACATGTGCTAATGCTTGAACATGTCCACTCTCACTTCAGTAAATATGCATCAATATATACTATTTCCTTATTCTGTGATGCAGACTGTTGGCAGAAATACACAAATGTTGATATTCACTTTTTACAGCATAATACCAAAATACATATGATAATTAGCTATTTGCTCTCTTTCTTCATGACAGGGCATTTGCAGGGAATGGTGGAAGATGTGAATGCCATGTCAAGACAATACATTATTGTGCTGCATGATTTAGAATAAGTATTATGTTACTTAAACCCACTTACCAGTAGTTCATATGTGTCATGAGTATGTATCTGGAAAACATAGGGAAATTAACCACATGAGGGCCCTCAGCACACCTATGTGGGGGGCATTTTATGAATTTACATTGGTTGTAATGGAATAGAGGGAAAAATGTTCAGAAACATGGCACACACACACATCTCATAGGGCTTGAATTTGATTGAGCAGATCCAAGCTTTGAGAGATGAGCATGTGTTACCATATCTATCTGATCTTGTAATCCCTGTAGTCAGATGTTTAATTGTTGATTATCTATAATGGCTAGCAAATTTCCAAACTATGTTGAAGTCACAAGAATAGTATACAAAGAGAACAGATGGCCAGGCAGGGTTTTGAACTCAGGACCTTCTCAGATGTTCATGTCAACTAAGCTATGGTAGACTCATATGAATTAGGGGACCAGATGTGATGAGTAGCACTTAGAGGTAATATATATATTACATATATAGGGAGCAGGGTACTATGTGTGACAAAGTAAACAAGTTCCTGTGACCCAATTTGTAGGTCTTTGCCTTTAGCCAGATTGCTAGGAACAGGGTGGCATTGTGTGGTGATGGTTGAGAGTGAAGTGAAGTGATGGGTGGCTGCTGTCAGAACCACGATTTCTTCAACGTTCTTCAACGTCTATTACGATACTTCACGTCCTTATCTTAGTCCCATTTCCTTAATTCATCGCCTACTTTAGTATTTCCTTCATTATTTCACTAATTCGGGTCTAGGCTACCCTCATTTGCATCATTCCATTCCATCTACGTCAAGGTCTAGCCTATTGACACAACCCTTGACGCTATTCCATATCTATGACGTCACGCTACGTCATTTCATTCTATTTATCATCCGCTTACTTATATTTCACATCCGATCGTAGACCGATCGCATTAACCTATTTATATCCATAGATCGTTGATCCGTTACTCATCCCCGGGTCAAGGGCTCCGCTCGGATCTTAACCAGATCTCGATCGTTGCTTAGGGCTAACAGGCATTAGGGTTAGATTACCTTATATAAGTAGTACACATCCTGTAATTAGCCTTCATTCTTGGAATTCTCATCGCTGTAGGTCATTCTCTGTGTGTGTGCCATTGCCGCACCTTAGTCTGTCTTATGGTTTCGGCCTCACTCGCTTCTCATCTCGACTAGCTTGTGTTGTTCCTGATAGCTGCCATATTTCAAACTACATAAATAAGCTAGAGGAAAAGAAATGTTGGCCTCCTGTGCTAGAAGGAAGAAAAAGAGTATGAAAACAGCACCTTGAATATAAGTCAAATGGAATAGATCAGAGAGCCTTTTTCTCAATGATCTTAAGAAACAGTTATACACTATGTTTTAGCAGGTTGACAAGGCACAGTGTATTAGAAGGCTTGTATGTACTATTACAAAGTTGCCCAGCCACTGCTTGTAATACTCAACAACCTTAATCTTCATTAGCTGAGTAGATCCATGAGTAGAGACCTTGCTTCTGATAGTATATTGTCTTGTTCTACTCAAATTACATGGTCTAGGACATCAAGCCTGGGATGCACACAAAACAGAGGGGGGACAGACTCAGAACTGATCCTCATAAGCCTGGAAAAAGAAAGAGCAAACTCGCCGGTGATATGACACTGCTCGATAGACCACGGATTACAGCCATGAAAGGTTCTCTCTCCAAGCAACTCAAGCAACCGAGTTGTGTGACATCAATCCAACACCGGTGAAAAGACATTGCCCGATATCCCAGAGCTCCGGTTGACGGTGTATCCAAATGTCAGGCGAAAATGGCGCGCAATAACCAGCACGGATGAAACGAATAGCGAGGCGGTACATCCAAGGACAACCGGACATGACACGTACCAAGACGGGCAATTCGCACCGCTCATTTGAGATGACAGACACACGACAGGTCATGATGCACGTACAAACTCTAATACTGTATCCCTAACGGGACTGCAATGGGGGCCAAGGGGCCGGGGTAAGCTCGTCGGAGGTATTTCTTTTGATGCATAGTGAGCTCGCCTAAGCCGAGTTTCAGAGTGGCACCACTAGACCACATGGTGACCCTCCCCCGAACTCGAAGCCAGTAATCTGGCTAGTTAAATCTGAGGCCACCTTACCTTCCGGACAATGTCGGTTCCCTCGTGACCCATGGCCCTGAAGCGAAGTGTCAGCCCTTTGTTTTGCATGTCGAACCTAACTCTCCTCCCCGAGAGCATCGGGAGAGTTTGAAGCGATCCCACCCATCCATGAATCTAAAGTGCCAGCATGTAGAAATCTCTGGACTCACTTCCACACGTAATATCATTACGTTCGGCGTGTTAAGTCCGCTGAACGGCAAGACGAATCGCGGATTGAGCGGAAAGTGCGAAGGCGGCGCTCGATGGGCAGCGTGGCAAAGACGGTCGTGATAGGGCACTCAACGAGTGATTGCACAGTCAGTCCGTTGCAGACTGAACAGCGCACAGTTCATTGCGATAACTCCGGCAGCAACTTGTGCTTCAAGGGTCTCGAAATGAAATGGGCGGCCATTCAAGATACGAGGACAACTGATAGAGAGCGTTGTTGACGCCTCCTGGTTCGAGCTGAAGCTCCATGCAGAGATGGGGTCATTGATTTTCTAAACCCGGGACATCATAGCGCCGACTTGCAACATCGCTTTTGCTTGCCCTTTTGCCCGAGTTTTCGGCTCTGTGGTAGAATGATAGATGCTGTGTTTACCGATAGCAAAGGCAACCGGCCCGCTACGAGACACTGCCGGTGTATCTGAAGGAACGCCTTCGGAGGGTAAAAGGAACCATGTGGATCGTCGGCATCTCGTAGGGGACATTGAGAACGTGGTGCGGGTGACCAAGGACGGGTCATCCCCTTGGTCACTGTCAGGCCACAGTCGTGTACAGTCCCGTCAGCACGACCAAGTGCGCTCACCGTACGTTAGGCCCTTCAGCTTGGACGTCGTCAGGCTGAGAACGGTCGGAATGACAAACAAAGACAAATACCCGCTCGACGCTGCTCGCGCCGACTCCCCCGCGAGTCCCCGAGTCCAGCACGACCGGCGATGTATTCCCCAGCATCCGCATTTCGCTCGCCGTCTCCCTCATTCTCGCAGTCGTCGCTCAAGTACGACGATTCTTCGTCCGAGAGTGACGCTGGGTACGCGCCTACCGCCCCCGACGAGGCCGCCGCGTCACCTAGGCTGTCCTCCGCAGCGCTGACAGTCGAACAGAGTGCCGACACTGTGACGTGTCTCTGGGATGACTGTGGCATCGTATTTACCCACCTACCCACTCTCATTGAGCACATCCATAACAGTACGCGACCATTGTCCCCTCGCATTCGCCGATTGACGTAGACCCACCAGCCCACATTGGTGTTCACAAGTCAAACTACACTTGTGAATGGGCCACGTGCAGTCGCCGTGGCCTCGCTCAGACCTCTCGGTTCGCACTCATCTCCCACATCCGCTCCCACACCGGGGAGAAGCCCTTTATATGCTCTCGACCAGGCAAGTCGACCTTTGTGCCCGAGTGCAGCCCCTGTTTCTGACCTGGCACAGAGTGCGACAAATCGTTTACCCGCTCCGATGCGCTCGCAAAACACATGCGCCTCCAGCATAATATGCCTCCACCCCCATCTGGCCGAGGTGGAAATCGA
Source organism: Pulveroboletus aff. ridleyi (assembly GCA_038094035.1). NCBI lineage: Eukaryota > Fungi > Basidiomycota > Agaricomycetes > Boletales > Boletaceae > Pulveroboletus > Pulveroboletus aff. ridleyi. The sequence continues at coordinate 4,377 of JBBPTJ010000285.1, forward strand.
AAACGCAAACGCGGGGACTCTCCCCCGCCGAGTACCCCGAACGCAGCGCCCACTGAGCCACCCTCGGCTTTCAACACCTTCAAAGTCGAACCTCGTTCACCTTCCGAGGCGGGTGCACTGGGGGCTGACTACTTTGAGAACGCGGTCCCGCAGCAGGAGGAGCACGGTGACGACGCGACAGAGGATGAGGACGAGGAGGATGGATTACCTCCCCACCTCCTCCAGTTTATGGATCCCCAAACCGGACTCGTACTTGGTCGCCCACCAGCGCTTGTGAAGTATGTGATCCAAAAAGCTAAAATGCGATATGCGCTTGACGTCCACGCGTCGCTCATTGAGGAGTTGAGGTGGGTCTCGTGTCTCGACACTTGCGAGCACCGATGACGACGAGTATGTTGCAGAGTGGTACGTGCGCAGGCGACGGCAGAAAAAATGGTGAAAGAGATCATGCTGGACGACCTGATCAAGACCGTGTTTGGGTGGGTAGTAACGACGGGTTGTTGGTCGCGCAGTTTTGACTCTTTCCAGCGACGAAGCAGTGGCACCCCTCGTACTGACAGCGGGTCAACAACCCCGTACTTTCCCACAACGGGGGCATGTGCCACAATCGAGCCTACCCCACAACCAACATTATCACCAAGCCCAGGCAGCTCAGTACCCAGCGGGGCAATACGCTCACCCTCCATAGTGTCCTTTGAGGTGAGGTTTCCCTGATGAGTCTGCCCGTATGTGGATTATTTGGATATGCGGTTGATAATGATAGATACTTCTTGACACTCTAGCTATTCTTGGGCAGAGCCCATGGTTTGGTAGTAACCCCGTGGCATGGAGTGACGGAACAGTAGTAAACTACCGCGCGAATGTAGCCCAAACGGGTACTTGAACCACAATGCCTTGTGGAGATATCGTTCGTTGGCGAGATTCCAGGTCCGCGATGATTGCTATTGACAGTCTTCCGTCGCAACTTGACTATCTAGAGCGCGGCACGGTCATTATAGTCGGAACCTATATATCCCACCCACCCGGTCGACCCTGTCCGTTGAGGATGATAGCACGGCCAACTCTGTAATAACGGGACAGGTTCAGGGGTAGGTGTAGGTTTCGGTTGAGGCCGCCCAGTGGCAAGAAGGCGGCCCCGTGTCTACGTACGAGATGGCTCAGCGTAAAGTCGAGCGCACTTGTCCATCGTGATGCCTCGATGGGACGCTTGTGCAAGAATGGGTCCACTTATCTCGTAAAAGCCGCCAATCCCTGGATGTTTGCCTCGCTGCGTGGGAGGCGCTGATCAGTTGCGTTCGTCGCCATCAATCGCTAGGATGGACTTCCCGCGCTGCTTTCGCCTATTTCAACCGCCCAAAGGATTCCCATCAGCGCAGCTTTCAGCTGTGCCTCAAGCTTGGCTCGCCTATCTGACCGCGGAGCTTGGTCAAACTTTTTTTTTTTCCAGACCTCGACAGTGAGTGTTGGATGGTTCTCGGGTCGTCCAGTTTCCATCTTGGGAGGTATGATACATAATAAGTCGTCCTAACGAAGCTTATTCACACACTAGGATGCGAGGTGTGGCAGGCTATGGGTTATCTAGGGTATGTCCATCCCAAGGTTCGTTTCTGGACCCCCTTGCGCCTCTGGACGGCGATGGTGCCTGGAGAAGAGGTCGGCTCACACACTATCTGTCCGACCGTCTCTAGGTTGACGCGCGTGTCACCATGCTCGGAAAGGGGCCTGATCAGATGTGCACGACGGAGGATGTGGGAAGGAACGCATTGGAACAACTTGACGCCGTCGCGCTCCACCGCCTCTCCGCCTCTCCCTTTGCAGCTCTGACCACAGCAGTCGTACGGGATGGTCGACGCGAAAGAACGACCACTCGCCCATGCGTGCGTATGCCTTGGTCACCACGGAAGGGAGCTTCACGTTGGACCAGTCATCTTCACAGGGGGGGCGATCAGGGGCAGGGGGCGACGGATGTCTGCGTGGACGAGGAACCGCTTCTGACGGGTATGCTTGGCCCCGGGCTGGTCGCAGTTGGAGATGGGGGTGATCGGCCACCGTGTAGTGGGCCTGGACCCGGACGTCTTGGGCTTGGACCGTCCCGGGTCATTCTTGGACCCCCTCGTCGTCAACGAAAACGGCACGCGTCGGAAGGACCCAGGTGTCCGATCACGGATCACCCTCGCGGGCACACGGTGGGATGATCGCGCGCAGCACAGACGGTGGTACGCAAAGAGTGCAGCGCGCATGTCGATATGACCGGCCGTGTCCGAGTCGTGCGATCCTCCAGCCGTCTTTCTCCTCCGCTGTTCATGGAATGGAATGGAAACGTCCGTTCCATTCCCTCGTTCCCACCTGCGCGCGATTGGCAGCGATGTGATTGGCTACCTCGCCCTGGGTTCGCATCCGTGTATGGTGGTGGTGACCTCATGTGTGAACCAATCAGCGACGACACCTAGTTTCACACATCCCGGCGCGACCACACAGCTCGGAACCGGTCGTACGGTCGCAGAGCAGGAACACAAAATGAAAACGGATCATTTGGTAATGTATGTACACGGGCCTGTCCGTTTGTCTGGTCCTGCTCGCCAATGCGATCGGGTGTGTGAGTACGGAGGGATAGCGGGACCGCTCTCGCTCGTTGTAGCCACTACACGTACGTTGACGTGAAGACCGGGCTGGTTCCTTTCCTCCACCGAGCGGTGAACCCGATTGACTATGATTCACGTTATGGAGGTGAGAAGGCCGGGTATGGTCGGGGAGGCGGGTTCGCATGGATATACCCATTTGTCGTTGACGAGGACTCCCACTCACACGGAAAATGCTAAATTGAATTGGCTTAGAGACAGAGTGCTAGTGGCAGTCAAGGTTCCATGGGATCAGTGGCCCCTGTTTGCCAAGAGGAGATCCACGTGATGACAACCGTGAGTGTGCGTGCTCACCGATTGCAGAGATCTGAGGTTAAGATGACGAGTACGTAAAGAGTCATGTTGGTTCGTTCAAAAAGTCTATTTAGCAAGTCCACGGCATCGACGAGCTCGTCCGGGAGGTGAGCGGCGGGAATGCAACGCGGGATGTGAATCACTATCGCGCGAGGGGGTTGATTCCAGTCTGCGTGCTCGCGGGATCTTCAGTAGCGCCCGACATCAGACTGGTTCAGAGGGGATGTCCCATTGGATCTGGCGTCCTCGACTGTCAGGGTCGACACGCTTTTTTTCCTTGTACCACGTCGACCCTACGATGGCGATGCTTCATTTTGGTAAAACCATTCCACGGGGGACCCGATAGCGAAGAGTGACGACGTCGTGTGACGTAGGTTCCATTATGGTGGTCTTGGGGATGCAGCGAACCTGGCTGTTTCACGTTGACGCCTACGATAAACGTGCGGATAGTGAGACCGCGGGGTACATTGCGGGTGGTCGTAAACAAGGTCGCCATCGTCGAAGGCGGCGGTGATACGGCGAGCGTTGGGGGGTGATTATAGCGCGTGGGGTCACGTGGGCCGAGGGGATAACACCGCGAGCGAGGCAGATAAGATGAAGGATTCGGATGAGGCAACTCCAAGGCAGGGTACGCGACGCTCGGGTGTCGTGTGCACATCCGCCACTGCCCGTGCAAAGACGTATGCGCTATCGCGGATGGGGATGCACGACAGCCGGTAGGAGCGATAAGCACGCCTCGAGGATGGCCGGCTTACTCCGGACCGGGCTATTGAATAGGAGGGTGTCTCACGTGACATTGACCCCTTTCCTTGACGACGGGTCTGCCCGGGTGGACTGCTACCGACGCCGTGTGCCGGCATGCCGAGATGGTATTTGTGTGTATTTGTTGATGATCGGGCCGTGCACGGCATCGTTGAGTAACCGTGGGAAAGTGATTGCCCAGCGCGGACTAAATATAGGCGTCTAGTTGACTCCCCCTCCTCGTCTTCCCCTTCCACTCAGATGGCCAGTTCAGAGCCCATCGCTTGCCAGTCCCCCCCTCCCTCCTACTTTTTCAGTTCACCGCTCTCGTATCGTCCAGGCTCATTTGGTAGTCGATTCTACCCAGGTTGCTCTCCAGGTCAACTCATCGGCCCACTCGAGTAAGTGCACCGTACCCCCATCGGACCCATCATCACACCTCCGCAGCCCGAGCGACTTCAAGTGCGCTAAACTCTCCTCCTCTCTCGAAAGCGATCGCGGCTCCATCCTCAACGCCATCTCCTTGGACCGCGACGACGAACTGGTACGTCCGCACACCCCACACCATCCCCCGCTCATCCCCCCCAGTGTCGCAACTACGCCTGCTGCGGCCTCCAACTCGACGATCTCCACGCCCTCGTACAGCACTTTGAGGAAGTCCATGTCGTCGTCGTCGACCCGTCCGGTCGCTCCCACCAACAGCCCCCCGTCGCATTCCCCGCGACACGCCAACAGGCCCGCACCCACCTCGCTTACCTCCCCGACCACTTCCCGCCCGCTTACCATCACGGCGGCTTCGACCCAGACGACATGGAACTCGACGTCGACCAGGCCCCCTCCCCCTCCTCTAGCGGTCCAACCCCTCCCGACACCCCCCTTGCGACACCCCTCTCCTCCCACCCCGCCCACTCGTTCAACCACTTTGGCCAGTCCCCCAAAGACGGCTCACCCCGCTCACCCGTCTCAGCCTTTGACACCACCACCGTGCCGACCCGCTCCATCCACGCCCACGCCATTCCCGCCTTTTCCTCCGCTCGAAATACCCTCCCTGGCCTGACAAAACTGCCCGAACCGTTCAACGGCTATGCGGGCTACTCGGATTACTCGTCCTCTATGCCCGGCACCGTTCCCTCTCCCCCCGCCTCGGACGACGGTCCCGTGTCCCCCGTGAGCGAACCCACGAGCCCCTATGGCTGTCTCCCCCCCGCCGTCGTCTTCTCCACCGCCAACACACCCGTCAACACCCCCGCTGCCTCCCGCGTCCCCTCCCCTTCGAGCTCGTCCCGTCCATCTGCATCCGCCCTCGCCGCCTCTGACTCGAGCGCCAAACCGTCCTCGTCTCAACAAGGCAGCCCACGCGCGAGCACAACCCTCTCGCGCCCCGCTTCGTCCCTCCTCCTCTCAAAACCGTTCCGCTGTCCGAAGCCCAATTGCAACAAGAGCTACAAACAGGCAAACGGGCTCAAGTACCACATGACACACGGAAGCTGCAACTTTGCCCCTCCCAAGGACCTCGAACAAGTCCAGGCGCTTCTCGCAAGCAAGCGCTCCGCCAGAGAAGCAGCGGGTGAGGACGACAACATGATTACCGAGGGTGAGTTGCGCGAGGTCGAACGCGAAGCCGAACGCCGCCTCCGTCCGTTTGCCTGTGGCGTCGGTGACTGCCAGCGGCGGTACAAGAACATGAACGGCCTTCGGTACCACTATCAGCACTCGGGTGATCACGGCGCGATCGGACTCGCCTTGCTCGCCAGTGGACAGCACGAGTGTCTCCAACACGCCCACGGCAAGACCTCTGCCGCCAGCTCACGGCAATCGACCCCATTAGCGAGTGGCCAGTCGACGCCCGTCACCGGTCAGTCCACACCGACATATGCACAGCAGTATCAACAACAGATGATTTACACCTCTGCCCATCAACACTACCTTCGGGCCCAGCAACAACAGGCGATGCACATGCATGCACCCATTGCATCGTATCCCGCCGTTGATGTGTCCTCTCAGCGTTGATGATACCCCTGTACTGGATGTGGTTTATGAAAAAAAAAAAAAAGTAAAAATTATGCATATTCGGTGGTTTGGCTAATATTCTCCCCCACTCCTCTTCGTCTACGCGCCCGGCCTCCAACATATCCTAGGTCGTCCTTCATGCGTCCCTTTTTGCGCTCTCTGTCGTGGCGGATCGTGCCAGAGTCTTTTGGCCGCGTGGATTGTCTCTCTGGATCGCCACGTCATCCCTGCCTTGCATAGACATAGATCGCGCGTTCTCCCTCTTGCCACAGCTGTGTTCAAATCTTGTGTGCTGCTCGTCTGATTGTCGCCCGTATACGTATACTTACACACAACACATATCAGCTATATCTACCTCGTAACTCTTTATGTCACCTCGTATTTACGCCTTGCCTGATCATCGGACTGCAAAGCGTCATGCATGGCCGACTGTCTTTATGTGATGGACCTCGGAAATGAATGCATCTGTTTCGTCTGAGCTTCTTCCGGTCGTTTCCAGTGATCGCCGTAGGGGTCTCCGATGCGCTCCGTCTCGGGCAATTCACGCTCACGCCGCATCTTGCAGCGACACCCACCGACCGTTGGTGTATTCCCACACGATACCCTTGGGGAGAATGATGGTCTTGAGCGTCGGACAGGCCGTGTGCCACAGCGTAGCGATCTCGGACTCGTTTTCGGGCGTGAATGTGCCGGGTGCCATCAAGGTGAGATACCTGAGTGCCTTGAAATGGCTCAACGCGTGTGCGGTCTGCACGAGCAGGTCCTGTCAGAGGTTGAGTTGAGCAAGCCAAACCCACAACGGGAACGTGCCTCGGTCGTGTGGTGTGAGGGTGCGACGGCGTGGAGGGCTTCGAGCGCGGGCAGCCGCACGGCGATGTCGCGGATGAGCGTGGCGGGGGACACCGTGTCAAAGCACATCACCGTCAGCCGTTTCACCGGGCGGGTAGAGAGCAAGAGTGCATCGAGCGATGGGGCAGTGTCTCCCGGATAAACCGACATCGACACACTCTCGATCGGTCTCCCGCGCATAAACCCAGCGACGTCGGACGGCGAGGCGAGGACAGTCCGGAGGTGGGTGAGGCGGGGGAGTGCGCTGGGTGAGATCGCAAAGGTGCGGGTGAGATGAAAACCCCGCAGACAGAGTTCGACGAGCGTGGGTTGCGATTCGAGGAAGCGGGCGAGATGGGCATCGCAGCGGATCGAGGTCGTGAAGACGCGGAGGGTGAACGGGGTGTCTTGGAGGATCCAGGCGGAGGAGGGAGTCGTCGCGGCGAATTCGAGCGAGAGGTGGACGAGGTGGACGAGACGGCGGAGGGTGCGGTGGAGGAGATGAAAGGTGTTGGTTGTCAGGGTGTTGTTACTCCACTCGAGGTCGAGACGGCGGACGAGGGCGGGGTAGAGATCGTTGGAGGCGAGGGTGTGGAGGAGGCGGATGGCGCGTCGGGGCGGGATGTCGACGAGGGTGTGGTAGAGGACACGTGCGGCGAGGTGATGCACGAGGCTGTTGGTGGTCAAGATACGGACGAGCTCGGTCTGGGGGAGATGGCGAAAGACGAGCGCGAGGGTCTCGGGCGGGAGGGTCATGATGGTCACAATCTATTCGTCTAATTACAGACTAGTGTAGTTTGACCGTCTTGTCTGCCTGGACGGTCCCCTCTGCGATTGCCTCGGCACGCTGACCCTCTGCTTCCATCTCGGCCATGAGCTGACGCTCGGCAGCGTCCTGCTCTGCCTTGCTCTTGCCCTTCATCGCAGCCTTGGTGGCAGCAGCACGTCGGCGATACTCGCGGTACTTGGTATCGGTGCCAAACAGGCGATCGCACCATCGGAACGAGGTCGAGTAGTTGTTGGTGAACGCCATGTGATGGAAATCGTGGTGCTCGGCACCGGACCAGAAGGGGACGATGTGCTGGAGTGACCAGGGAAAGTCTGAGGGGCGAGTGAGCAGGATGAAGAGCGCTAGACCGGCCACGAACCATAGCCGCTGTGGGCGTCGATGGCCTGGAACAAGCGGAGGGTGATCCAGATATACACAGTGAGGATGTGGAGGTTGCGAGTAAAGTAGCAGTAGAGGATGGGACCAGCGATGGTGCCAGTACCGAGAATAAAGACTTCAGCCGGGTGGGCATACTCTGCGGCGAGACCAAACGGGGCCGAGTACTTGTGGTGAAGCTTGTGAATGTATTTGTAGAGCACGCCCCAATGGAGGGCCTGGTGGGCTAAGAGGTGGTCAGACGCGAAGCAGAACAGTGCACGTTCGTACCGAAATAGTGAAACATGTCCTCGAACACGAAGAAGATGGCGATTTGAGGGAGCATAGTCTGCCAGGACGGAAAGGGCACCTGATACGTTTGCATACCAAACGTTTCTGCCATCGGGTGGAAGAGCCAAATCTAGTCGCATCGAGGTGAGTAGTCAAAGGTGAAGATGGCGGTCAACTGACTGCGGGTAATTCGATCGTGAAATGGGAAAAGAGGACCTGCTTGGTGCATTCCCATTGCTCTGCAGGGGTGGGCACCTTGTTTGCCTGTAGTTTCCACTTGCGGAAGTAGGGAATAGCGTCGATGATGATCCAAGGGATACACCGTCCAAAGTAGACGAACTGGACGGCGCGTCAGGAAGGCTGCCTGTGAGCGCTGGATGGGACATACCTCGTGCAGCAAGAAGCTCAGGAGACCCGTCGCGATGACGGGGTTGTCGATCCGGATGTACCAATTCACCCAGAACTGTTCCAACCAGTTGAGTTGGGACAGGTCGACGTGCGCGTACAAATGCGCCGTCGCTCCGTGCGCGATTCCCGCTGCGGTCGTGTTCAAGACCATGATGGGCAAAAACTTGCAACGTGCTCTCTTTAAATAAAAAACGAAATGCACACGCTCATTTGATGGCGTGACCGGTCAACCAATCAGAGCCGGCCAAGTCTGCTCTTTGTACCACGACAACGACGACCTCGTCCGAGAGTACCGTCAACGAGCCCGTCTGATCTGGTGGCAAACTTGGTAGAGTCACCTCCATGTTTGACACGCTGGTCTGTCTTGCGACCATGGGCTATCCAAGGCGATATGGCGGGGATCAGTCGCCCACCGCCACTTGTCCGATGATCGCTGATAACTGACCAACGCATCCCAGTCAGACTCGGTGGCAAACCTGGTGGAGTCACGCCAGGCTTGACATGCGCGTCTCTCTAGGGAACGAGGTGCGATGGCATTCTATGGCTGACATTTGTAGTATTCCAATCTGTCCTATGTAAAGGCGGGCGAACACCCTCGTCCGTATTCGCCCGCCCGCCCGTACTCCATCATCGTTGCCTCTCGCCATGGTCTTGTTGATCAAGAACTCTCTCGAGGATATCACCACCAGCGACGCGCCCAGGAGGCGTCTCGCCAGGGTCAGCATGCAGAGCTTGAGGAACGCTGGCGTTCCAAAGGCCAAGTCCATGGTGTGTATCCTCCCATCACTGCTCGCCGCCCCGCCTGACCCGCCATAGTCTCAGATCAGCCTCTTGGCAGAACCAGGACCGCTCAAGGCACACTGTGCGGCCATGCTCAACGCCGATCTTTACAAACTACAGCCAGGTGGCTTTATCGCCAGAAGAGTCAAGTCGGCAAAGGAAGATCTCAGGCAGCTCTTTGTCAATGCGTCCCCGAACCACATGGCCGAACCCGCCAAAGGTTCCGGTGACGCGATTTCTGCAGAGCTGGCTCGTTTTGTGACGGCGCTTGATGTCGACGCCTCCAGCTCCCCGGATCTCTTGTCTTTGCCCGCCTCGCCCGTCCCTGCACCATGGGAACAGGATGAGGACGACAAGGATTATCTCCACCGCTTGACTCTTGTTGCCCAGAGCTGGTTGGACTTTGAGCAACTGTCTTTCCAACGCCGGGGGCCCTTTGACCAGGCGATGGAGGAGGCGAGACACGACTTTTGCCAGGCCCTCGTTGATTCGTTTTCGCATTGCTCTCCCACTGTTTGTCCGGTGCTGGCACCTTGCTCTTTTGACGACCTCGCTATCCTGCCCCTCCCCCTACTCCCCTCTGTCTCTTCTTCCCCGGTGGCCTCCACGGCGCAGTCTGCGATCACCTTGGCGGATCAGACGATCATTCCTTCAGGTTTATTTGAACCGGTGAAGCCACCTGCCCAATCCCCCGAGTTTTCAGACGAAGACCTCCAGCGAGAGTTTGACGAATTCTCTTTCCACTCCAGTCAAGAGGAAGAGTGGACCTCGGAGGTCGAGTCTCGGAAACAACACGCCATGGATCTGGTGCTGTTGGATATGAAGAGGAAGCTAGCCGAACCCGTTCCAAGGCTCTCGGCTTACCTTTCCGACGATTCACTAGCCGATTCTGCCGCACACCGGACACTAGTGAACCCTCGTCCATCTCTCTCTTGTGCATTACCCCACGACGTTGACAACACGTCCTCCTACTCGGCCGATGAAGAGGATGAGGTGGAAGAGGATCACGAGTCGATTGCTGCCCTATCTCTCGACTCCCCGATCACTACCCCCACCCTCGACATTGTCATTCCAACTTGTACTGTCGATCTCTCGCCATTGAGTCAAGCGGACGATTCCCCATTGGACGAGCAACAAGACCCCCTGGATCCTAGAGCTGTGGATGTTGCCGATGTGGTTGACGACGTCTGGGGAGTATTATCTGCCTATTCACCAAGACTCCTCGATCGCATCTCTGAGGAGTCGCTCACAGACGAGTACGAATGTCAAGTTCCCGACCAAGTTCCTCCACCCTCTTTCCGGTGCCGCGTCTCACAGTACAAGAGAATCTTGGGCTTTAGGTACCAGCACACTTTGTGTCTCAATCCCACGGTTGAGGTGGACTCTGCGCCTGCGCTATCCCCCTTGACAGGCACTGGGTCTTTCAAGGCACCATCTTTGGATGTGGAGGTCCTTGCCACAACCAAGGATCCTAACCCATTGCCTGCACTGAACACGGAAAAAACTCTTCGCAGAGTGAGAAGGCTAGTGGATCTGAAGGTGAGCTCGTGCGGTGGAGT
>JBBPTJ010000286.1:0-16860 GCA_038094035.1 Pulveroboletus aff. ridleyi
CGCCGACCTCCGTCCCCCCCCCCCCCCCCCCCATCATCATCACAAATCCTACTGAATGGTTTCTCACTCTGATAACTCTGAAAAGAGAGATGGCTCCTTCAAAGAACCTAAGCAGGTCACCATCCTTATTGCAAAACTTGGGTATTGCATGTATCTGACCTTCTTGAAAGAGATCAGCCATCAGGCAGATAACATCCATAGTGAAACAGAGGAGAACACTGCCTGTAATGCCCTTCAGAACTGGTTCATCGAAAACAAGTGTTCCACATTCTTATGACTACTCACTCCAACACCATGCCTCTGCCATCTCATATGACATGACAAGCTTGCCCTCCATCTGGTAGACTGACAGTGTTTATTGAAGATCCATGTTATTCAAGGGAGAGCAGATTCACTTTGATGAAATCTGTGATATATTTGTAAACATGGAAGCAAAGCTGATTGAGATATGGGAGACAAGAGTGCTAGGTGGACTCTCCTTGAGAGCAGAGTACACATAGAACATCATGGACAACCTCACCAACAAGAATGTTGGATACACCTTCAGAGAATCAAGGCTTTCACCTACAGAGGCCACTTGATTCAAGCTATCATCAATGGTGATGGCACATTCAAACACTATGCTAATATCAGAGATGGGAACATAGAGTGGAACATGTTATGAATTCCCTTGCACCTAGCTTTTTCCACACTCCTTTCTTCTTTACTTTCCCTCATTCTCATGCTTCTTAAGTCATATGACCTTCACAAGGCTGATCACATGACCAGTCACATGATGTGTCCAGACCTTGACATCATCTATGACATTATACCTCATGGTTACCATGTGTAGACTATCTTAGATCCCTCTACAATTGGATTTCCTCAGCATTCCTATGCCATGTCCTAGATCTCCCAATCTGATCTAGTCTCCCCCTTGTATCCTATTTAGTTATCTCCATGGAGCTAGATCCAGATCTCAGAGTTCACCTCATGGCAGCCTTGCAGTCTTTATCTCTGTCCATACTTCCATTCCTTCTTGTGTTCATTACTGTACTATCATTATCTTCCATATATATGTAGTAGTATAGATCCTGGTCCATGTGTGAACCCAGGCAATATATAAGGCCAGTGGTCTAAAGCCAGGAACCCCAGCTTTAGCCACTTGTCAGTTTGGCTCTCATTGTCTGCTAAGAGCTTGGTTTTCAGGCCTCATCCCTCATCTCTCATAGTGTACTGGCAGTTCCTGCTCTAGTTACCCCCCAATACAGGCATTCCTTCTTTCTGCCAGGTAGCTCCATCATCAGCTTGCACTCTTTTGGTATGGTTTGGTCATCTGGCCAATGGGTTTGTTCAGTTCTTGGTAAATGCAATGAGTCATTCACAACAGAACAAGGGTACCTTGAGAGCCTGGTTGCAAAAATGCAGCATCTGCTTCTCTTATGCATGGAAATGCTAAGCAGGGCTCCAAGTCATGGCACAGAGCTGACTGCCTTGATCTATTTCAACACCAAGACACATCCAACACACAGTCTTGTCATATTGAGAAAGTATCTCACCATCCTTTGCCAATACATGAAAATCACAGCCCTGACTGGACATGACAAGCTCATTCCACATGCTCTGGATGCCATTACCAGTGACATCTTGATTCAAGACCTAACACTAGCCAGGCTGTTTGCAAAGATAGCCATCTGAAAATGTTTTCCAGACAAGCCAGAGGTTAGAAAGCTTTACTGAAACCAGCTCTTTGTCAACTTCAATTGACTTTTCACATCTAATGATCTCTATGACAATGACCAAATACAGCTTGCCCTATCTTAACTATGCCCTCACTATCAGCTCATGGCACCACATTCAAACAGTCTGGAAATGCAGATTCAGGTGCTTATCAGAAATTGTGCAGGAGGACAACATGATTGATAATGTGGAGGCACTTCAAGCAGGACACAATTGTGCAACAGAAAATCATATCTATGATCTGAGTGCACACACTCTGGCTGGAGCACCAGAAAATATCTTACTCTATTATCTGGATACAAGCACCTCCTGGCAAAGACATTGTCAGACAGCCCCTGATGGAACTCTGCTTTCCTATTCACAAGTATGCATGCATAACTTTAGGGATACTTGTGCACCCCCCCCCCCCCACCTCTACAGGCATCTTAGGAGATATCCATTCAGGACATAGCTCAGCAAGTGGTGACACTTCTAAGACCATCCTTGTTTGGTCTCATACAGGAAGCAGTGACCAATGCATTGAATTCCTCTTCTGTGTTCACATCACACAAAGGCAAAGGCAAGGCTGTGGGTCAGTTAGAGAAATCATGTGTCATTAGTCCAGTGAATGAAGAAGAAGACATGGAGCTCATGTTGGCATTGTAACAGGAAGCAGAAACAAATACAATGAGAAGATGCATGGACAATCAAGGAGAAGGTATAATACATCCATCCTTCCATTCATTCATCTACTCACTCACACATCCTAGGACCATCTCTCAAGTGAGGTATAGATCCTGTGTTACAAATCCCCTTGCACCTAACTATTTTCACCACACTCTTTACTCATGTTCCTTCTATCCTCATGATCCTTAAGTCACATGACCTCCACGAGACCAATCACCTGACATATCACATGATGGATCCAGACCCTGACATCATTCATGATGCCATGTCTCAAGGGTTATATGTGTTAGACTATCTTAGATCCCTCCATGATTGAATCTCCATGGCATTCCCATGCTATCTCCTAGATCTCCCAATCTGATCTAATATCTCCTTATGTAACATACTATCTATCTCCATGGATCTAGATCCAGATCTCAGGGTTTGCCTCACAGCAGCCTTACACATCTTATCTTTGTCCATACTTCCATTCCTTCTCACATTCATTACTGTACTGTTATTACCTTCCCATGTATAGTAGTGTATAGCTTGGTCCATGCACAGACTCAGGCAATATATAAGGACAGTGGCCTAAAGCCAGGAATCCCAGCTTTAGCCACCTTGTCGATTGGCTCCTTCTCTGTCTGCTAAGGGCTTGGACTTCAGTCCTTATCCCTCATGAAGGCTTTACAACAGTTCCTGCTCCAGCTAGCCCCCATTATGGGCATCCTTTCTCCACCAGGTAGCTCTGTTATCAGCTGACCTTCATTTGATTGTTATTTGGTTGTTCGGCTGATGGGTTATTTTGGTTTCCTGGTGAACACACCAAGTCGTTCACAACATCCTGTGTATCAGGCTCAAACTCAAAGTGAGAATGAACTGAAAAGATGAGAATTCCAAGCGTAAAGTACAGCTATGATACAGGCGGGTTTATATACCTACTACCATGGCTGCGCTATGGAATACGATAGAACGTCTCAGAACAATTACCTAACTATGACGTCATAGAACCTTCCAGAACATTCTACGGGCTTCTGATAAGATAAGATTGATTAGATAAGGCAAGTCACATTAGTTGTAAAGTAAGATTCTCGTGTTTCTGACACTGTGACCTCTCCTCTTGCCAACACATATCCTAGGATCCACCAACAATGTATGACCCTCACCTGTGTGACACCTCCTTCATCCAGCATAAGTATACCTAAAGTTATGCACACCACTACCACTACCAACATGACACCACCACCATCCAGTGTAAGTATATCTAAAGTTAGGCATGCCACCACCATCTTGGAGACAAAGGCACTGGACACTATAAGACATATTCTCAGAAATCCAACCATTGATTTGTGCTAGCTGAGCAGAAACAGGCCATGGAGACAGCAACAGCAACCATCCTGGATTACTGGCATCATCTTACACACATGCAGATGCCATATCAGATGTATGAAGATGAATATACTCAGTTGAACATCACCAAAAACCTAATTCTGGTATCTGCTGACAGAGCTCAGACCAGCCATTGGCAAACAGCATTGTCTACCCTTTCTCAGAAGAAACAGGTGGCACACTTGGTCTTTGACAAGGCACATATTCCCTTGATTGCCAAAAGCTATTGCAAAAGCTTGGATAACATCTATTATAATCATGTCTGCTCTATTCCTATGCAGCTCATGTTGTTAAGTGCCACTCTTCCTTCCACCTTTATACCTGAGCTGATGACATTCTATAATTTGCTTTTGGACACCACCATCATTTGACAGTCCACCAATTGGCCAGAGCTCATCTATATGTTGGAAAAGATGAGTAGCACATCTCTGCTATCAAGAACAATGCAGTTTCTCTATGAGGAGGCAACGTGGAACATGGAGGACAGAGGGTTGGTCTTTGTGTGCTCCATCACAGACAGATAAAGGCTAGCAGATCTCACCTATCATGTCTTTTATGTGGGTAATCAAATAAAGATAAGTGATGAGGAATAGGTCTAAGGGTCTAAAAAGGTGATGATTGCCACCACTGTCTTCAGCACTGGCAATGACTATGCACACATGTGATTGGTCATCTATATAGACAAGCTGTTTGATATGCTCAAGCTCATCCAGGGCCAAGGTAGAGCTGGCAAAGATAGGTGAATGGCCAAGTGCTATGTGCTTGTACCACAGAACACTGGTAAACCAAGTACCAAGGAGCCAGGGGTGATCACAGAGAGCAAGCTTGCAATACACAATCATGTGTTTACCTATGGTCTGAAATGATGTTCCTGATATGGCATTACCTTGTTTGCAGATGGTATTGACTTGACATGTCAACAACACACTGATAATCAGCTCTGCTGTGTATGCAGCAAGAATGTGAATTACTAGCCAGAACATATCATGATTGCTCCCATGCCAAGGTCAAGAATCACTACTGGTTCTAGCTTTAGTGATCCATTTGCTCAAAAGTTGACAAAAGGGGAGCAAATGATGTCAACTCATTAGCTGCAATATACCACCAAAGTGGATGCCATGCTAGTGGCTCTATGTCAGCTAGAAAACATCTCTGCTCTATGCAAGATCCTGGATGAACAGTCTGCAGATGAAGAGATTTATGACCTTTACTCTTGTCCATGCTTGAGATTGTATACAGACAGTGGTTGGGAAGAATACAAGCAGTGGAGAAAGGGACTATGCTATGTCACATGTCTCAGCTGAATAGCCTTCATCCTACATTTTTAAAGGAAAACAAGGGCAAGTCTGAATATAGATTCATGGACATGGTAGCACCAGCTGCATTTGCTATCTATCACCATCTAGCATTGAAGACAGGGGCACAAGCACACTTTGATCAGAGCTGGGGGACACTAGATGAGTTTACATGTTAGTTAATGGACAAGCCTGCAATGGGATATGAGAGCTTGATAGATTTGTTTATGTGGTATAACATAGTAGTAGCTCAGAGAACACTTTGCATAAGTGTATCTAGAGTTATGCACAATCTATTCCATGTTATCCAAATCACATGACTGTGGGAACACTGATATAGCCAGACATAGGTAATATATGTATCACATAAAGGGCTATGTAAGTTTTTTTAATCTCTATCAAAATCACATGACCATGGGAATTATGATGTATGCTAATATACTTTGTATGTATACCATATGAAGAGCTATATAAGTCTGTTTTATCTCTATCAAAGTCACATGACCATGGGAATGATATAACTAGGTGTACGGTAGTATACTCTGTAATATCACATGAGTTTTCTTTTATTTCTATCACCTATTATCCAAATCACATGACCATGGGAGCAATGATATAGCTGAGAGTGTGTACTATTTGTGACTCTACCAAAAATAAGTGAAATTCCCACTCTATTTGGTGATATACTCTGCATCACATGAAAGGCCAACAAAAGTTGCACAGGACATGTGGGAAAAGGGTCAGATGGTGTGCACAAGTAGGCCTAAAGTTGTGCAGGATGGGTTGGAAAAAGGTCAGATAGTGTGCACAAGTATGCCTAAAGTTGCACAGAATAGGTTGGAAAAAGGTCAGATAGTGTGTGCAAGTATACCTAAAGTTGTGCAGAACAGATTGGAAAGTGTGTGCAAATATGCCTAAAGTTACACAGAATAGGTTGGAAAAAGGTCAGATAGTGTGTGCAAGTATGCCTAAAGTTGTACAGAACAGGTTGGAAAAAGGTCAGATAGTGTGCCCAAGTATGCCTAAAGTTGCACAGAACAGGTTGGAAAAGGGTCAGATAGTGTGCCCAAGTATTTCTAAAGTTATGCAGGACAGGTGGGAAAGAGGTCAGATAGTGTGTGCAAGTATACTTAAAGTTGCACAGAATAGGTGAGGAAAGGGCCAGATAGTGTGCACAAGTATACCTAAAGTTGTGTATCTAAAAACTTAAGGAAGAATGTTAGAGTCCTGTCTTTTCTGACAACTATTTTGCCACACTCAGCTCTATCAGTTCCATTGGCTCCATTGCCTCAACCACTTAATCCCATGTTTTTTGCCTTTTTTGTCTCCCTTTATCCCTTCAGTAGTACATTCATAGCTTATGTAATACAATCCTTGCTGCTCTTATCTCTGAGTGATCCTCTCACCCTGCTATGCTCTTCCCTGCTGAACTGATCCTGCTGATCTCAACAATCATTCCAAAAGCCTTTCATGAGCTTATTTAGCCTTTCAGATGCCATTTCTTTCTCTTATCCCACATGTTATAGTCATTATTGATCCTCTTTTATTTTCTGAGAGAGGTACATAGTCTAAGGATTGGGCATCTATATCCTTGCCTTGCTCTTTGAGGAGTGATTTGGCAGTGAAAACCTTTCCTTGAAAGAAGTGTGATCATAGTCTCTACTACCTGGCTTCACAGATTCAACTCTGTGTGTCTACTGGTTGTTTAAAGTCTTTGGGCTGGGATCTCTGATTGCACTACAGAATAGAGACCTGATTGGTAGAGTTGTTTCACAGCCCAAAGAGTTCATTCTCCCAGTTGATTTGTCTCAGGTAATTTATTACCTTCAGTTCTGTCATCACTTCAAGTTTAGCTACCTACCTGGAGTGGTTTTGTTACTACTTCTGGGTGACAAGAAAAACCCTGAGAGAGGCAAGGTGATTGGTGTGCATTCTGGACTATCTTTCTAATTATTTTAGCCTCTGGGTCTTTCTGATTTCTCTGGATTTTCTGGACTCTCTAGACTTCTTGGTTTTCCTAGGCTATTTGGACCCTCTGGATTTTCTGGACTTTCTGGACCCCTTGGTTTTTCTAGGCTATCTGGACCCTCTGAATTCTTGGGATTCCCTGAATCTCTGTCTTTGTTGCTTGCAAAATACATATATGTTGTTTTCATACTTTCTTTTTATATGATATATATTTTTTCATCTAGGTCTACTCCTACTTCTCCCCAATGTGCTCAATCTGCTACTTGCAAGGCTGAACATGATCAATGTCTTCTTGGCTCTCCTCCAAATTGTTGTCATCCTGATCCTACTATATATGCTGCTTTGAGAGTGAGTTTTCAATATATATTATATATTATAAATTTCTAATCATATATTGAAAGAATCATCCTCCTGTTTCTGTTTATCAGTATCCTGGTATTCCATGTCACCAGATTGCTCATCATGATGCCCAACATTTTTATTGAATTCATCATTCTCCTCCTCAGCCTGGGCCATCTAATATTCCTGCTCAGCATCCACCACCATCTCCTCAAGTTGACTATAATGCCCAGCTGTTGGAGAATTTCAATGCTACACATCAGAGATGTCAATGCTCAGTCTTCTAGAGTTGCTACTCATTCTGAACCTGTTTTCCAACCTCCTCCAATACAACCTGTTTTTCAACCTCTTGCCCAACACATTCCATATTCTGCCCAGCATGTTATCAATTTTCAAGGAGAGGCTGCTGAGCATGCATATTGGCAACAGAGGCAACAGGAGGATCTCCATCATCAGCACTTGATACAGATGGAGCAACAGCATCAGATTCATTTACATGCACAGCAACAATTTGCTTTATAACATGCTAGGCTTCAGTAACATCATTTTCATGTGAAGCAGCAGGAGAGATTATATCAGCAACAGTTTCTGTATTGGTGTTGTCAACAGCAGGAGCTGGAGAGATCACATTAACAGGAGTTACAACATTTGTATCTTCAACAGCAGGAGCTGGAGAGATCACATTAACAGGAGTTACAACATTTGTATCTTCAACAGCAGGAGCTGGAGAGAGATCACATTAACAGAAGTTACAACATTTGTATCTTCAACAGCAGGAGTTGGAGAGAGCATGCCAACAGGAACTGCAGCAGCAACTCCAGGAGCATTTACAACAGGAGGCTTTATATCAGCAACAAATTCATCAGCAATTTCTTCAGCTGCAACAACAGCAATTGATTCAGAGATAGGAAATGGACCATGCTGATCAGGAGCAAGCTGAGATTTAACAAGTTCATCAATTCTCTCAGGCTTTGCTTGAAGATGCTTTGCAGGAATATTCCCAACAATCTGCAGAGCACTATCAGCAGGATCATGCAAGACAGCAATCTGCTTCTCCTGATTCTTCTAGTCATTCCTCCTCAAACTCTTTTCCAAGATCTACTCCTTCACCTTCTTTGCCCAGATCTCATTTCTCTAGGCAGTCCTCACACTCACTACCTCCTCCTGATCCATCCAATGATCCAAATTCTGATAACTCTGGCTCTGACTCTGACTCTGACTCTGGCTCTAATAACTTTGACCAACCTGAGCTCCAAGATCCTCCTATTCAAGATCCTCCTATTCCTCTTCCACTTGGTAGCAGACCTTACATGGAACCTGTTCAAGTTCACTTTCTTGGCCCTATGGATGTTCAATGTCCCAACTGTCATGCTCTTCATTTCATCTCTAAAAAACTCTCTAACTCTGGTGTAAACAATCCTCACTTTGGCACTTGCTGCTTGCAAGGTCAAGTCTCCCTCCCTCCTATTCAGCAATGGCCAGTCCTTCTTCAGAATCTCTTTGATAACCCTAGAGATCAGAGAGAATATTCTTGAATATAACAATGTCTTGGCCTTCATATCTGTGGGAGTGGAGATTGATCATCAAGCCATCCAAGGAGCTGGCCCTGCTTCCTTTTGCATTCATGGTGCCCTTCACCATCTCATAGGTGCTTTCCTACATCCTGATCACCTTCAGCCTTCCTATGCTCAGCTGTACATATATGATCCACAGGAGGCAACTGATAGGAGATTGCAAAGAAACCCTCAATTGGATGCTGAAATTCTCCTGGACTTGCACAACACCTTGAGAGATCTCCACCCTTATGCTCCTTTATACAAGCAGGCCTATGAGATCATACAGGTCAGTCTCTTTATGCTCATCTGTCAAGCCATATCATGCTGACATTCTAATCTTTAAAGGCCAAGCCTTCTGAGAAGCATACTGATATGGCTATGAGAATCCATCTCCAGCAAGAAAATGATCCCAGATGTTACAATCTTCCCACTGTCCAAGAGATAGCTGCCATCATACCTAGGGATGCTACTAGAAATATCAGAGCTGAACATGATATTGTTCTTTGTCTTCAAGGAGGTGGCCTTTGTCATATCAGCAACATCCATCCCTCTTATCTTCCTCTCCACTATGTTCTCTTCTTTCCTCATGGTGAAGAGGGCTGGCATTTGAACATTTCCTTGCAAGATCCAGATGGTCACCCACATCACTCTAAAAAGATCACCCAGCTTCTCTGGTATGCATACAGACTGCATATTCATTCTTCACAGGTGGAACCTTCCAATCTCTTCAAGGGAGGTAGACTTTTCTAGCAGTTGATCTGTGATGCTTGGGCTTCCATTGATCAATGCAATCTCACCTGGGTGGCCAACAGTCAGAGAACTCTCAGAGCTGATCTCTATCAGGGCTTGCAAGATTGTCTGGCTCAGGATGCTGGTCAGAACTTGGGTCAAGTGGGTTATGTCATCCTTCCTTCCACTCACAAGGGCAGCACTCACTATATGCAGCAACTCCTTCAAGACTCTCTGGTCATCTGTAGGGAATATAGGAAGCCTGACTTCTTTCTCACCATGACTGCCAATGGAAGCTGGCCTGAAATCACACAGAACTTGCTTCCAGATGTCTATTTCTTGATTTATTCATTCTCATATTTTCACACTTTATATCAGGTCAATCTGCTGTGGACAGACCTGACTTGGTGGCAAGAGTCTTTCATGCCAAGCAGCAAGCCTTGCTCAGATTAATTCATGATGGCTACTTTGGTCAGCTGGCTGGCTTTGTCTATACTATTGAGTATCAAAAGTATGGTCTTCCTCACATGCATCTCTTGGTCTTCCTGGAGCTTCAGGGCAAAATTCATACTGTGCAACAAGTTGATGCCTTCATTTCTGCACAGATCCCTGATCCTGCCCTTCATCCACAACTTCACAATGTTGTCTCCAAATATATGCTCCATGGCCCTTGCTCTCCCCAGAGATGTCTTGAGAACAATGTCTGCAAAAAAGGCTTTCCCAAGCCCTTTATTGCTCAGACCTTGATCAAGGAGGATGTCTACCCTGCCTGACTATGCTCACCCTGACAATGGCAGAACCATTCAGAAATGCCAGGACACCTTTGATAACAAATCTGTTGTTCCACATCCTAGGGAACTTCTGGTCCAATTTGACTGCCATATCAATCTAGAGGTCTGTGGCTCTATCAAGGCTGTCAAATACATCCACAAGTATATCTACAAGGGCCCAGATTGTGCTACCATAGAGGCTCAGGGTCACAATGAAATTCAGACCTATTTGGATGCTAGATATGTCTCTTCCACTCAAGCCATGCACAACATCTTTGAGTTCCCTATGCATATGGAGTGGCCTGCTGTCTATCATCTTCCTGTTCATCTCCCTGGCAGACAGTCTGTTGTCTTTCATGCTGATGCTCAAATTGAGGAAGTGGTCAACAACCCAAAGGACACTCAGCTGCTTGGATGGTTCAAGGCCAATCAGGATCAGGATCTCATTGCTGCTGGTGCTCACAACTATCTCTATCAAGAGTTTCCAAGGAACTTTGTCTGGGTCAAGGCTCAGGCCAAGTGGAAGGTTTGTCAAAGATACAAGGCCATAGGGCACATGCACTCTATTCCTGTCATTGCTTGAACTTTTCTATTTGCATCTTTTGCTCACTGTGGTAAAAGGTGATTTTTGCTTTTTCTTTTTTCAATCATCTCTTCTTACTTCCTTTGTTAAAGATGACAACTCCAATCTCCTCCAGGCCCTTCTGTCCAATTCCAAAGTCCCTTGATGAAGTTCCAGATGAACTCCTATAGCTCCTACATAGGAGTTACTAATGTTCTATAGAAGCAGTCAGAGATGGATAGGAAGGCTGGACTTGTATCCAATGGCATGTCAGTATACACTCCTTATGTCATTCCTTTACCCTATCTTCATTTCATTCCCATTCCATAACTTTGCACTGTTTCTCCTCCCCCTTTACTATTTCCTTACAGAGATCACTTGATTTGCTTCAGAGTTGATTGGACTTCATGCTCACATCTTCGCCTACCTTATATATATATTCCCTTTTGCTTCTGGGCTCTCCTCAGTCATTCCTGCTACTTCTTGGGCAGTGGCTGAGGTGAGTACCAGTTTTACTTTACCTTATCACTATTGCTAATTAGTGTAGTGGGCAATCACTGCCCTTTTACACAAACTCCACCAGCCTCTCCAGCAGATAGTTCTGCCAGTTAAGGTAATGGATGATGTGACACATCTGTCTCCCAAGCTCCCTCCCCATCTTCTCCACCTTCACACTTCACTTGCTTACCTCTGACTCCTTTGAGGCCCTTGCCTCTAGCACCTCCACATGTGCCTTCTTACAAGGCAACTCTGCCTCACTCTCTATACACTTCCTCTGGTGCTCCAGTCTCTAGTCTCTGCCTCAGTCACAATGAGCCCAAGCAGCCCAACACTCCAAGGATGAGATTGCTTTGCCAGGTCCAGGCATGTACTCAAGGTTATGCATTGCACACTGTGAGCATGCACAGTCCTTGCCCTTCCTGGAACCCTGAGCAGATTATATATCCTGAGCCTATCTTAGGATCAGTCATGAGCATTCCGGCCCCTAGTCACTCATCTGTCTGTGCACCTCCTCTTCCTCCTGACACTTTGCCTTCACAGCATGCTGCATCTCCTCCTTGCACTTCCAGTGCTCCTCTTTCTCAGCCAGCCTCTTCTCCTGCATCTGGAGACACTGCTCAGTGAACTTGGCAACTATTAGATCATCTCCATTTCTGCTAACCTCAACAAGTTGCTTATCCGTCCAGCCCCAGACATTGGGATATTCCTCAGATATGATGGCAGTGTTCTAAGTTGTGGATTGGTGAATGTACAGGTCTTTTATGAAGTTGTTCAAACTCTGTCCAGACTCCACTTTTCCATTTCAAGTCCACCTCACACTAATGGCCTTCATGGGTTCAGGCCTAGAAGGGAGATACTGTCATATCTGTCAATCCAGAACTCTGGACTACTTTCCTGCAATCTCTGGTGCATTCTTGATGAGTTCACATCTCTGGCACTCTGGATACTCTGTATTTAGTGTTCCTTGTTCTCAGTGTTACATTCCATTTTTCACTTATAGTACATAGCCACTATCTTCACTCCAGTTCACCCTCTGTCCCTGTGCTTTGCTTAGGAACACAGCTCCAGTACACTTGGCATCCACACTCTGGATTATTAGTAAGACCTATGTTCTACATCTGTATATAAGTCTCTGCACTTGTATTAGATACTTCAGTTTGAATATTGACTTGGATAGTCTCCTAAGCTCACTCTGATCCCTTTGAGTCTCCAAGGCTCTCCTCTGAATCACTCTTAGCCTTTGTTGCTTGCAACAAGGTCAATTCAACCCTTGATTTGCATTCTGAAATAACAGGACACACCTGGAGTTGTGACAACAGTGCACCATATATAGTGAAGCCAAGTCCTGCTTGAACTCTGGAGTTTCCATATCAAATGCTTTTCATAATCTTGCTCAACTGACATGCAAAGAGTGCTATCAAGAAGGTGGAAAAATTTATCAAACAGACAATGATTTTCAGTCTTTCCAAGCCAGACCATGAGCTTGTGCTAGCAACAAAGGAAGAGTGGGAGTTGTGACAGAAGCTGACTGATATCATCAAGCCTTCTTCCACCATGGTATAGTAGGATGGCATTGCTGAACAGCCAAAGGATGTGAGATGCATTGAGGAAGAGGACCTTCCTAAGTACATTGATAGAGAAAGCATGGGAAATTGCATTATGCATATCAGTTGCATCACTGAAATCTGAGCAAAGAACATCAGTGCCATCAAAAAGATGGTAGAGATAATCATAATCAAAAACCTCAGTCTATTGGCACCTGACTTGATATCTGCAAATGTCATCAGACCATTGCAGCAGCTATGCAAGACAAGTGCTCATTTCCCCATGATGTGTGTAAGTATTCCATATACTTACATGAGCATCTCTCATATAAACAGGCCTTGATAATGCAAAGCAAGAAGCATGTCCTGCATTTGGAGGACCCAGCAAAGAATATCAATGTGGTCCAGTTTCATCCTTAGTGTATTGAAGAGATGAAAGCAGATTACTTCCCTGCCCCTCCCAGAATGGCCTTGGATAAGGAAGAAGAAGAGAGCTGGAACCTAGTCCAGGAGTCCAAATTAAAGGAACTCTTGCACCTCAACCTCATCCTGTCCACAAATCATGATGTCCTGAACAAGGACCTCAAAGACAAAGAGGATAGGCTCAAGCACTACAAAAAGCTGTCAAAAGAGGAGACATCAGCAAAGATCATATATAATACAAAGTGTGTCACTAAGCAATGTAAAATGAGGCTGGAGATGGGTATGATGAACCATGTCACTCACAATGCACATTTTCCTTGATGTCCCAAATAGTCAAAAAAGTCAAGTCACTCTCTGAGATAGAATCAGAGGATTACAATGAGAAGAATGGCAAGTACACTCCATTCTTCATCCTCTCTCCATCCCCTCACAATATATCCTATCCTTGAAAGTCATTATCTCTCACATCACAGTGCCCAAGCCAAGAAAGGCCCAGACACCTGGAAAACATATGTTTCAATACTATTTTTCTAAAAATATTACTTGACCTAACTTTCAAACAGACAACATGCAAGAGCCAGGCAAGTTCTATATTTATATTCACACATAACACATATCATATTCACATTCATCTTCTATCAGAGAAACCTGTCAATAGCTCTGACAATGAAGAGGGTGGTTAGGTGCTCTCACATTTAGACCAGAAATGATGTTAGTGGAAGAGTTAGTTTCATTTCTCACAGACATCATTATATTCACATCTTCATATCCTTCCCTTCTTCAGCACATCTTGTATCTGTTTGACAGGCTGGATCATCCAAGCATCCTGCATCTGACATCAAGTGTGACTCAGGAGAAGATCAAGACAACACTTTTCATGCTCAGTGTCCATATGTGATAGAACCAGAGGATACTGTCTCTGCTGACAGCAGCAAATATACCTGGTCATCATTCCATTCAAAGCAGGTAACTTCCAGTCAGAGATGAACCAGATTCTGATTTTGCTATAGATCTTGCAGAATGTCATGAGCTTGATCAAGAAATGGGCCACTAACCCTGTTAGCAAGGAAGTGTTGGCATGTATGGCCAAGTTCACACAGGAACCTCATGCAACCAATGTGTTTGATATTCTCTCTTATCTCACACTCTGGATGGCAAGTATTTACATTGGGCTAAAAAGTGGGCCAAGTCCAACTATAGCATATAGCCAGTCAAAAATAGGGATAACATCTATGGTGTTGGGCTCATGGCTCAGATGGACAAACAGTTTGGTGCCTCCTCCTCTAGTTGTTGCTGTTACACTTGATCCCAGAGGGTCAAGTGTGAACTTGGCAAAGGTCCTAAGATGCTAAGACAAGGGGGTACCTTGCAAATGGCAAGGTCAAGGGTTCATCCTGGTACAATCAGACAAGGGACTTCCCAGTGACACAGGTGGATCAAGAACTATTCCTTGTAATCGGGATGAGACATAGGCAAGAGCTAAAGTGCTCACTCAGGTGTAAAGTGAAGACACAAGAAAAGGAGTTAAGGAGTTAGGATTATGTAAGCCAAGTAGGTCTAAGTTGGGAGACATGGGTACTATTTGGGAGTTTATATACAAGAGCAAAGGGATACTGAGTAATTATATAGAAACTGAGAGAATATGAAAGAATAAATGGCTGACTGATTGTTGAGTCAGCAAGCCAATGGCAAAAGACAATAGTCTGCATACTCACATCCCCCTTACATTTGTCCACCATCTTTATGTCTTGAATACAATCTCATATTCATCTCTCTTGCACATTATGCCCATTGACAACTATCATAGCACCCTGGCATAAGTATACCTAAAGTTACACATACTCTGAAGACATACAAGCAGATTATATAATCATGTTTGTGTATATAAACAATCTGAATGGAGTATGGCTATGCTGAAACTACTCTTTCATTGCAACCACTACCTTCCTGTTTTAGACAACAACTAAACAAACCACAACAACTATGGTAAGCAGTTGCCTAAGTATTTCAAATACTTATGCTTGAATCTCCCTTCTCTCTCTTTTAGTCTACTCCCACCAACACCAATATCTTTGTTTCTGAGTCTGCTACCATGATGCATAAGTATTCTGAATACTTGCACACATCTCGCCCCCTCTCATCTTCTAGGGCAACACTATTTAGGTAATATGGTCTTTTTTTATTTGTTTATTCTGTTTATACTAAATAAAAATAGGACATGGCCCAGATATGCTCAGTGCTTTGAAAAATAGGTTTATGCATTTATTCTGCTCAGAAGATCCAAGATGCTGTTATAGAAAACATTCAGGCAAATGATTCATATCATACACATATAAGCATTCAGAGTTTTAATTGTTTTTTAAAGGTATATCACATATATAAATTGACCTAAGTATTCCAAATACTTATACTCCACCTTTCAGAATACCCAGGGCCAAGAGATAGAGGTGTGTGATCCCCTACTTACTTACTTATTTATTTATTTATTTACTTACTCACTTTACTTCATTCCACTCACTTAACCTCTTTTCTTTTCACCTAGGATATTCAGGACAACCAGGTATGCACAAGTATTCCAAATACTTACACACAACTTACTCTGACAAGGCAAATGAGGACATAGATATCAATGTGAGTTAAAGATCTGTATTACATTTTCATTTGCAAAGCAGCTGAATTCTTTTTCAAGCAAGTAGATGATGCTGGAGATCACCAGGCCATAGATATGACTGGCAACAAGGAACATGAACAAGAGGTCAGATAACTCTTTCTACCTATGTGTGTTCCTAAATATTGGATAACAATGGCATCAGATAGAAGATGCCATTGCTGCTGTCAAATACTTGGATAAAGGAAAATTGAGAGTAAATCCCATTAATATGCTGTTATGAATGATGACTTGCTGCACCACTGGCCTCGACTTCACAGGCTTCTATGAGCCTGGTGAGGAGAAGATGGAAAGGTTGGGCTCACATGCACTCAATCACCCAAGGTTATTAGCCAAGGATAACAGGTGATCAAAGCTGGGGACACCAGCTGAGACACCTGGGTTTATATACTATCAAGGACTGCACATGGACCATAGGGTCTGTGGGATGAACTACTATACATGGTAAGACTAGTATATATGCTTATGAGAGAGTTCTGTGATAAGGAAGCAATGGTAACAGTAATTAAAAGGGCATGTGATCTATAAAGTGTGACATCATGGTCTAGACCCAGTCACATGACCAGTCATGTGACAGATGAAGTAAGTGGAAAGAAAGGGGGTCTGAAGGTGGTTTGTAACATGTGCTCCCTGAAGAGAAGGACATGAACCATGACAACAAGGTCAGTCACACAATATCATTTTCTTATCATCTGACATCTGTTCTCTCTTTCCAGATAGATGAAGTAAGTGGAAAGAAAGGGGGTCTGAAG
>JBBPTJ010000287.1:0-16775 GCA_038094035.1 Pulveroboletus aff. ridleyi
CCCTTAGCAGACGAGGTTTTAACCCAAGTCCCAGGGGCCTACGAAGGGTGAACTAGACAAGTGGTCAAAGCTGGGGTTTAGCCAGCTGGGACCACCGCCTTATATATTGTACAGGCCTGCACACAGACCAAGCAGTACACTACTATACATGGTAACTAATAGATAAGGCTATGCTATATAAGGAAGGACGGTAATGACCGTGGGTAAGGAATGGAAGTGCGGAGTGAGATGAGATGTGCAAGGCTGCCATGAGGCGGACCCTGAGATCTGGATCTGAGATCCGCAGAGATGGGAATCTAGATAAATAAGGTGATAGGTAATAGATCAGATCGGGAGATCTAGGAGATGGCAGGGATGCCGTGGAGATCTGATGGAGATAAGGGTTAGGGTAGTCTAAGGGTTGTCAACGTGTAACCCTAGAGGCTATGATGTCATGATGACGTTGAGGGTCTGGACGTATCATGTGACTGGTCATGTGATTGGCCTCGTGGAGGTCACGTGACGAAAGGAGCGTGAGGAGTAAGGAAAGTGATGAAAAGAGTGTGGAGATAAAAGTTAGTTGCACACGGTTCATAACAGTAAGAGCAAATTCAAACTCAGACATAATGTTTACATGTGTATATTTGTTTGTATTCCAAATAAACACCAACTATCCTACTGTTTACCAAGGATTCTACTGCCATTATCAAAAGGTGCAAAACTGTTACAATGACATATGTGGATTAAAATGGGTATATCTCTGCAGCATTTACATGTAGTCACATGACTCAGGGACAACATTTGTATCCAAGGGTTAGTAGCTCCCACACCCCCACTAAAGCTAAGTGAAATTCTCACACCCTTAGATGCTACATCACACATACTACAAAAGTATTAAACATTGTAATGGTTTTGCACCTCACTGTCAAGACATACTGGGTAATGAGATAGCAGACAAGGAAGCAAAGAAAGCAGCAACCAATCCCAACTCAACAAGTTCTGCCAGAAAACTCCCAACATTTCTCAGAATGTATCACCTCCCATCCAGCATCTCAGCCTTATGTCAAAACCAATGCCAAATGGAACAAGCCAGATGGACCCACCTCTGGGCTAACTCACCATGACATAATTACCTCTCTATACTTGACCCAATGATACTAACAGGATCTTTTCTACAGTTGAACTCCCCTCTAAACTGTAACTAAACTGCTCTTCTCACCTGGCTATGCATCAAACATTGCCCACTCAATGCCCACCTCTACAAGATACAGTGCATAGAAAGTTCTAATTGCCCAGGATGTCCAAACACCAAAGAGGATATCAAACACTTCCTCATCCAATGCCCACTCTACAGATGCCAATGGTCTCAATTAGACCAATACCTCTGACAATGCAATCAATATACACACATCCCAACACTGCTCACTGACTAACAAGCCATTCTGCACCTCTTGAACTTCATCAATGCCACTGGTAGATTCAAACAAACATTAGGTGATATATCATTCCATCAGCATCAATCATATGCTCAAAAAACCATGTAAAGCAGAATCAATCATTTGATCAATCCAGAACCCATTGTAACACCATCAAGTTCACTCACTCAAGTCCATAATTCAACCAGTTGTTTGAAGGAACAACATATCCAACAATGCCATAGGCAATCAGTTAGCATGGAGCCAGGGGAGACCATGATGTTACACAACATATGATACATCTCATCTATTCAATACATACTCATACTGACATCACTCTTTCCCCCTTAGCATTTTCTGTCACCACTGCATCCCTATTCCTCTCAAACTCGATCACTCATGGGCGATTCAGGTTAATACTATCTATTGCAAAACTCAGTAAGACCCCATACACAGACACTATCCAAGGAGGTTACTGATTAGCAATCTATGCAACTAAAACCATTGGTGGGAGTAACAGGACCAGCAGGAGCCTTACACTTGCTGCTGGGGCATTTGCAAGATTGGGGAAGTGACAGGGCTCAGGAGCCCTTCTCCACCTAGTAATGTAATGTCTTACATAGGACTTTGTACCCCAATTAGATGTAAATGGATACAAAAAGAAAAATCTCCTGATATTATCTTTCATGACCCCAAGCATACCTGCAGAAAGGTCAAGGAGTGGCTGAAAGACCAGGAATTTAGGACTATGGTGTGGCCTGCACAATTTCCTGACTTGAAACCCATTGAGCATCTCTGGGGTTACCTCAAAGAAGACTTGCAGGGTATGAAAACTCTTTTGGGCAGATTGAGAAGTTATAGACAAGGAGTGGAGGATGTCAGTAATTGATTGAAAGCATGTCTAGGAGGGTTGAGACAGTGCTTAAGGCCAAAGGAGGTCATACAAAGTACTGATATATAAAAGGTGTAAAATTATTACAATAACATATGTGGATTAAAATGGATATATCTCCACAGCATTCACACATGGTCATATGACTCAGGAACAACATATGTAGTAAAGTGTTAGTAGCCCTCATGCCCCCATGCCCTCACTAAAGCTTAGCAAAATTCCCACACCCTCAAATGTTACATCACACATACTATAAAAGTACCAAACATTATAACACATCTGCAAGATGAGTCAAATGAAATATGTGATTGGTAGAGGTTTCTGTGCTTATGGACCTTTACAACTGTGGGATGGCCATATCCAATTGGCTGACAATCTCATATCTCAGACCCATGATTATCAGGACAGAATCTATCATCATCTTATCTAGTTGCATAATCAATCTAACCTGCTAGATCATGATGGAAGAAAAAGGGAGATTAAAAACAGGCTACTATATAGTACATATGACATTGAAGGTTTCTTTGTCCATGAAGGAGTTGATATAGTACTAATGATATGCATACAAACAATTATCACTCATCACCTCAACACCCTGAATCTTGGTGTTGAACACAGGGATTAACTCAATGGATTGTACCACTGTCATATCCGTTCCATCCTCCATTCTCCAAACCCCTCATCCTTTCTCTGATACTTTGTAACCCAGACTTCATATCTTTGTATCCAGACTTTGTTTCTTCCTCTTGGACTTTCATAGTTACTATATGTAGCATTTCCCTTGTTCCCCTTTCGACCCTTCATTCTTACCATAAACCCTTTGCCACACCATATGCCTCCTCCTACATATGTTCTCTGTCTCCACATGCTTTCCTTTTACCTGAGGTACCCTACCATGTGTTCCTCCATTTCTTCCATCTGAACTCCAATTGGACTTTAGTATATAAGTCCTCTGTACTCCATCTTTGTACCTCAGTACAAATATCACATTAGTCTCCTCCTGACCCTTGTTTAGTTTCCTCCTCCCACTCTCTTGTTTCCTCTTCTTTCCCTATGAAATATGAGGACCAAACCTCAGCAAGGGTGCAACACATAAGTCCTGTGCCAATGTCCTCCTAGGTATTCCATCTCCATCCCGTCCTCTGTTTGTCCTCTGACGAACTTTGTGTACTCACTTTCAGACCTCCGACTAGACTTGAGTCCAGAGGACCCAGACTTAACAGTATATTCATACTCCCTCTTGTCAAGGTTCACTCTTTCCAACAACTCCTATGTCTGCACACACACAATGAACTGCTCAGCATGAGCAGATCCTGCAGACTGCCTTTGGCAGCTCTCACAGGGTCCCTAGAGACTTTCGTAGCTTCTCTGCACACACCATGGTCACTGCACCCTCTATCTCCAAGGTGTATAACAGACAACCTCTGTCCCTGCTAACACCTCTTCCACTTACCCTCAGCCCTGAACTTCCTCTGATTGGTTCTCAGGAATGGGACAATGAGGAATCCATCCAAGTCCAACCTGGAATCCCAATACCTTTGTGCAGAAGGGGCAATGGGAATGACCCAGGTGGAAATGACTCCTCCAGTTCCTTTGATGCGAACTTTGACCAGGGTTCTTCCATCAGGCACATCCCCAACAAAGACAATCCTGAAGATAAAGAATGTAACCAAGTCCCACTTGCCTATGAGCCCTTCACTCAACTTGCTGACACTATCAAGGGGATGACCCACCAAGCACTCTGACAATGGAAGACCGAAGGCTCCAAGCCTAAGGTCCAGGAACCCAACCTGTTTGACAGGACAGACCCAAAAAAACTCCATCCATTTGCTGTCCAGTGCGAACTTCACTTTCAAGCCAATCCCTGAACCTACCACAAGGATCGGACCAAGGTCACCTTCACTCAGTCCTACCTCAAGGGGACCACACTCGAGTACTTTAAGCTGGACCTCCTTGGACTTGAGGTGCCAGGCCTCTGACCCATATGGATGGATAGTTGGCACACATTTTTATACGAGTTGCAGTCTAACTTTGGACCCCATGACCCCATCACAGATGCCAAAGCTTAGCTTGAGCATCTCCAGATGTGTGACACCCAACACATCTCCAAGTACATCGTCAAGTGGAATCAACTTGCCAGCCAAGTCTAAGACTGGGGCCAAGGAGCACTCCAATGGAGCTTCTACTCTGGCCTCCTGGACTGCATCAAGGACAAGCTCACTCATCAAGGCAAACCCAATGACATCCACAAGCTCCACACTCTTGCTCAGCAGATTGACCACTAGTATTGGGAACACAAGGATGAAATCACCTGCATGACCAAAGCCTCTGAGTCAAACTCTGGCAACTCTGCCTTCACCTCCAAATCCTCCAACTCCAGTAGGGATAACTCATCCACTGCTGCCTCTACCTCTGCCTCCAGTAAGCTCAAGGACAATAAGTCCAAAGGCTCCTCTTTTTCCTTCACCAACAAGAAGAGTGGGACCAAGTTCACCTCCACAGACTTGATTTCCACTAAGTTGGGCAAGGATGGCAAACTCCTCCCTGAGAAGCAACAGCACTGTCTGAAGCTCAGCTTGTGCCTCTTCTGCAGTCTCACTGGACACTCTGCAAAGGAATGTCCAAAGAGCACCTCTAGGGCTGTGAAGGCCTGAGTAGCAGCAATAACTTCTGCTCTGGCCTCCAGCTCCACTTCCTCAGAGGCAAAAAAATAGAGTGACTCCCCTACAGCACAGGTTGGGAGTTGCATTGAGCCCAACAACTGTGCTCCTCTGACACTCTGTCTCAATGCATCCTCTCTTTCAGATCTGAACTCCCTCCATCCTATAGTTTCTCTTTCTGATTTTCCTATCTCCAATGTACCAGTACTTGTAGACTCCAGTTCTACTCACTGTTTTATAGATTCCACATTTGTAGATAAACATAAGCTACCTATGTACTCTGTTCCTATGCTTTCTCTCTGTCTCTTTGATGGCTCCTCTGCTTCCTCTATCTCCTCCACTATAGATCTCTGTTTGTCCTTCACTTCAGGAACATCCACCTCCGAAACATTTTATATTACCTTGTTGGATCCCTCATGTTGTATAGTACTCAGACACTGCTGGCTTACCTGCTGCAATCCATTAATTGACTGGGCTATGAACAGCATATCTTTCTGAACTGACCCCACAGGTTTGCCAACCCTGATGTCATCCTCTGTCCCATTGGATGCAAGCTCTGATGCTCCTCTGACTCCTCTGCATGAGTCCTCACCAGAATCTTTAAATTCTCCCCTAGCTCCTGGACTCTGGTCCCCTCTGGTCTCCTTTGTTAATGCTGCTGTCTTTCACCAGGCCTGCAAGCTTGAAGGATCAACACCCTTCACCCTTTCCCTCTGTTCCCTCTGTGGTCATAGTGCTATGTGCATTGATGCTCCACCTGATGAGACTCTGGATCTCTCAAAAGTTCCCTTGGAGTATCACAAGTTCATGGACATCTTTAGTAAAGGCAAAGCTGACATCTTGT
This sequence comes from Pulveroboletus aff. ridleyi, assembly GCA_038094035.1. Classification (NCBI taxonomy): domain Eukaryota; kingdom Fungi; phylum Basidiomycota; class Agaricomycetes; order Boletales; family Boletaceae; genus Pulveroboletus; species Pulveroboletus aff. ridleyi. The sequence goes on from JBBPTJ010000287.1 coordinate 5,791, forward strand.
CTCTGGACAGGTCTTTTGACCTTAAGATCAAACTTGAGGAAGGTACCAAACCTCCCATCAGTTGCCTCCACTCCATCTCACCCTCTGAACAGGGAGTCCTTCAGGACTTCCTCGACGAACACCTCCAGATCAGCTTCATCCACCAATCCACCTCTCCTCACACCACGCCCATCCTCTTCATCTGAAAGAAAGACAGTTCCCTCTGACTATGCATTGATTTCTGAGGCTTGAACAAGATCACAAAGAAGGACTGATACCCTCTTCCACACACCTCGGACCTCCTTGAGGCTCTGAGTGGAGCAAAAATATATACAAAGCTTGATCTCTGGCATGTGTACTACCTAGTCTGTGTTACTGATGGAGATGAGTGGAAGACCTCGTTCCAAACATGCTATGGTTCCTTCAAATGGTTAGTAATGCCATTTGGACTTACTAATGCCCCTGCCACCTTCCAGTGTTTCGTCAACAGCATCTTTGCTGACATGCTGGATGTCAGCATGATGGTATACCTCAATGACATTCTCATTTACTCTGCTGACCCTGCCTCACATTGGAAGCATGTCTGAGAAGTCCTTCAGTGCCTTTGCACCAACAGACTTTATTGCAAGCCAGAGAAATGTGAATGGCATAGCGACACTGTTGAATATCTTGAATACATCCTTTTGCCCTCTGGTCTCTCCATGGCCAAGGATAAGATTCAGACAATTTTAGATTGGCCAGAACCCCAGAAAGTCAAGGATATCCAGTCCTTCCTGGGATTCACCAACTTCTATCACTGTTTCATTCATGGCTACTCCAATATTGTGGTTCCATTAACCCAACTCACTTGTAAAAGTGCTCTGTGGAACTTCTCCAAGAATTGTTGTAAGTTCTTCCAATGTCTCAAAGATGCATTTACTACAGCTCTGGTGCTTGCACACTGGGACCCCAATGCTCTGATAATGGTTGAGACTGATGCTTCCAACTATGCCATTGCTGGCATCCTTTCCATTACCTCCAACAACGAACTCCATCCTATCATGTTCTACTCCTATATGCTCTCCAGGGCAGAGTTGAACTACAACACTCATGACAAGGAGTTACTGGCGATCTTCAAGGCATTCACCTCCTGGTGACATTTCCTAGAAGGTTCCACACACCCCATCGATGTAGTTACAGACCACAAGAATTTGGAGTACTTCTCCTCCATGAAACTCCTGACGTGCCACCAGGCCCGATGGTCAGAGTTCCTTTGCCAATTCAATATGGCAGTCTGATATTGTCCTGGTAAGCTCGGAGCTAAACCTGATGTGCTGACTAAACACTGGGACATCTATCCCAAAGAGGGGGATAGGGACTTTGCTTGTGTTAACCCTGACAATCTCTGGCCTATCTTCACCTTGGAGCAACTCACAATGTCCTTGTGAGCCATGCTCTTAGAGACTCTGCTGTTCCAGACCTCCATCCTACTTGACATCAAACAAGTCCACTCTGACATCCTGTCCTCCCTCCCTGCTGATCCAGTCATGTCACCCCTCCTCTCCTCTGGGTTGTTAGATGACCCAAGATGGTCCATAAGCCCTGAAGGCTTCCTCCTAAGGGACAAATGCATCTACATACATCTCTAATACTGCTGACCTCCAACTCTGACTTCTCTGGACTTTCCACAACCACCCTACTGCAGGCCACTTCAGCCAGAACCATACACTAGAGCTGATCTGTCATGAATACACCTGGCCAGGCATTTGGACATTCATCAAGGACTATGTATCCTCCTGTATGACATGCTCCTGGGCTAAGGTTCCCCAACATCACCCCTATGGTCTCCTGAAGCAGCTTCCAGTTCTGGAGAAACCATGGAACTCCATATCCATGGATTTCATCAAGCAGCTCCCACCTTCCTCTGGCTTCACCACCATCCTTGTCATCATCAATTGGTTATCGAAGCAAGTCATCTTCATTCTGACACACAATACCATCACCTCTGCTGAGCTAGCTAAGTTGTTCCTCCTCCATGTCTTCTTGAAACACAGAGTCCCCTCCCATGTCACCTCCAATCAGGGCTCCAAGTTCATATTGCACTTCTTCTGGTCTCTAGGTAAAGCTCTTGACATGTGCTTACACTTCACCTTGGGATACCACCCCAAAGGAGATGGTCAGATAGAATACACTAACCAAACCCTCAAGCAATACCTCCAGATCTACTGCAACTACCAGCAAGATAACTGGTTGGAACTTCTCCCACTTGTGGAATTCTCCTACAACAATGTGCCCAGTGCTATCACTGGCATATGTATTTCCCTTCTTTGCTAATAAGGGCTACCATCTGAACCTCTCTGTCCACTCCAATATCACTCTCACCTCCTCCACAGCCCAGTCCTATGTCACAGACTTGAACCAACACCATGAGTTCCTCTGATTAGAGATGCTGGAAGCACAAAAACACTACCAAGGACCAGTGGACACAAGATGGTCACTGGCTCCGAACTTCATTATCAGAGATCAGGCATACCTTAAATTGAAATACCTCCAATCCACTAGACCCTCCAGATCGTTGAATTTAGCAAATCATAAATAACTAGACATGAGAAGAGACCTGCCTTAAGTGACGTCGCTGGGTAGCAGCTATGAAAAGATGCGACCATTCCTCCCAATTTGCAGCTACTCCTGCTTCATGCTGGAAGATGTACCATGCGAGCTCGTTATAAATAACATTCTTAGCAGACATTAGATGGCTCTTGCTGCGTCCTTCCTCCCGCACATCTTGAGTCAAATCAGAAAATAATTTCATGCGTAGACTGGGATTATCGGTACACCATTTGATGAAGCGATCTGTACGGTAGGAATACATTTTTTCCCAATATATCTTCACCGGCTTAGCCACCTGAGGGGAATGACCAGTTGCAGAATCGCTACAAGTCTTCATTGTGTGAGCCAGGGGGGGGGCGATGCGACAGAGGTGAACCCTAGGCTACGGTATGGCTGGCCGCAATTGAGTCAGAGCCTGAAGTCCAGTCACACTTCTTGAGACAGAATAAAATTTCATCTCAAAAATGATGTAATCAAATGCAGCCCATGAATACTTTGAGACCCGCTATTTACATAAAGATGACATAATAGAACCATTTCCAGATGTGTCAAGTCATATTATGACATTCCAGGATCCAATATATATAGTTCCAATATAAAGTCAAAAAACTGTCCAAATGAGTCATGATTTTGAAATAGCTGCCATCTCATCAGATCTTATCCAAATCCCTTGATTTTTGCATCAGTAGATAGCCAAGGGTTAGTACTATATTTGGTACACTTACATAATAGGGTAGTTCTCACAGGATATTGCATTTAGTGCAAAATAGGCAAATATCTGGATAGTTTTTTGAGCCACTGTACAGTGAGGTGCAAAACTGCATCTGCCAGCTTGAGTGTGAACATTTGAGTGAAATTCACTTTCTGATTAGGAAAGGCTCAGCTATGGCTGCTTAGTGTACCATTGGTGTGGGTTTATTACAAAACCAATACATTTGTCCTGTATGAAAATGCAAGACTTATCTAGCTAGGTTACTATAATCTAATCAATATCTATATCTTATCAGTTCTACTCTCCCTCCCCCTCCTCATTCTCATTCTCATCCCCATCTTCCTCCCCTCCTGTAGGTTCAAGAGTATTTCCATACTGAACAAGCTGCTGGCAGTACTGCAAATACAGCCCAGCTGCAGTAGGATGTGAATAGTAGATGTAATGAAATCCAGTACTTTCCTATAAGCCTTTGCATATTTAGCAACCAGGATAGCCTTTCTCTTCTTCAACACCCCTGACTCCAGTTTCTTTAGACTAAGAGTAATGGCTGCTATGGCCATCCCAATGATAGGATCAAAGTGTCTGCTACTAACCAAGTGGCCACTATGGAGCCTTTTCCAGATTACCTCCACAATCAAGAGCTTGACACTCAGATGTTGGAAATATTGGTGACTAGATCACATACTGTTTCAGTCAAGTGCAGAAAACCAAAGTTTGTCTGCATGAGAAGTGCTTTGACATTATTGGACTGTATCTGGATTTGAACCTCAGGCAGGAGATCCATGGGGGGATGAATATCGAGTGTAGTTTTGACAAGGGTGAATGTGGCAGAACAAAAAGCATTGCATATCAACTGGATCTCAGCAGTCAAACTCTTGACTAGATCTGACTCTTTTGTGAGTGTGATATCTATCAGACAATATTTGAATGATTTCAACAAGTGATAGTAGTGACTTATCTTCTCCAAGAACAGCTGCAGATGCAATGGTTGTTGCATTAGCAATGATTGACTCACAAAGGGATTGTGAGGGAACAGTGTGTTGAATGAACAATGACCTCTGGACCTCAGGTTCAAGATCCAATAAATTTACTTTATGGGTATTGGGACTAGGTGGAGCATCACCAATAGTGGCAATCTGTGCTGGTGCAGTCACAGAAGGTGGGGGGGAAGGGGTAGGGGGTAGCCAGTTTGCTGCTTGCCTTCTACAAGCAGCAACCTGTGGAACAACTGTTTGAACAGATTAAAGAATAGTCTATCATCTATAATAAATGGCCTGTAATTATATTACCTGAATGAAGCTCTGACACTGACCACCTGAGCTTTCCTCACCTCCATACACAGGTCACACAGCAATCACATGACATCCCTGAAGACTCACTGATGCAATGAGCTGCTGCTGAGCTGTCAGTGCAGCATGGGCAATCAATGCAGTAGATGGTCTCCCATATAGATCTCTGGAAGAATAACTGCATTGGGCTGCAATATTCAGATTGGAAGTCCAGCTACCCTGCAGATAGTTGGTCTGGCCTGGAATGGGCACATTGTGGTGCACTGGATAGGTAGGGCTTAGTGGTAGGGACAGCAGAATAGAAGTTAAGGGTGGCCATACCTTGGAGGCCATGGAATGCTGCACCCATAGTGGAGAGCTGAAGTGGAGGCTCCAGATGGAATTGCAGATCCTGAGGTGGTTCATCTTGTTCTCCTCCTAGGACTTGACTGCATAGTGGATGAGTATATGGTTGAGCACATCATTGTCCTCATGAGCTCATGGTTGAGATGAAGAGATGAAAAGGGGCAAGCAGTGGAACAAGCAATGGAAAAAGCAATAGGAAAAATGATGGTCTAAGATCATAATAAAAATGCATTATAAATAATGGTATTGCAAGAATTGATACATGGCTATTGGGGTATAGGACTATGGGAATGACTTCCAACAAGGGTGAGTGCAGATTGATCATGTGAGGCAGGCATTCACTTTCAGCAAGTCACAGTGGAATCAAGTCAGAGGCTAGATCATGGCAATCAATCCATGCCCCAAAAACAGAGAGGAAAGAAAGGGTACTTACTGCTTACTTGGACTCATCATTGCCTTTGTCAATGTCATCATCATCTCCAATGCTGCCATCACTCTCTCCAATACCTGATGATAACACACTAGGACTACCTGCTGAGTCCTTCGAGCCACCAGTTGCTTGTCCTTTAACCGAGATCAACATACCAGTAGATAGTTGATGTAACTGTATGTCAGCTGCAGTCAGGGCAATGAACTCATCAGCATAGATAGCATGATGGTAAGATATGTTGTCAGCTATACTCTGATCATCCATAATCTTCTGCAATGAAGTGATCTCAACCTCAACAGAGCCAAGAGCACCATGTATGTCTTGATCAATGGACTATATAAAGTCTTGCTGTTTCTCCAGGGCATCGATTTTGGCTTGTGCAACTGCAATCTGAGCTAAAATGCACTTCTTGAAGGCCAATCTCACAGTATATGCTTTTGAAACAGTGTTGTTGGACATGTGTGACAACCTTTCCTTGAACATTCATTCCCCCTATTATGCAGTTAGTCTGGGTATAATTATAATCTAATGACATACCACAATTGCATTCTCAGGTCCTGTGACTGCACTGTATGACAATCACAATCACCCAACAGATCATATTGCAAACCAAAGTTCTAATGGAGGAGTACCTGGTAGTTGATATGGCTGGAATTTGCAATGCATGTGCATTCATGCTTCCAATGTACATTGCCTAGGTGATGGCAGACAGAGGCCAGTTGCTCTGGGTGGTGAGCTTGATGGAGGAGATGAAGATAAAGAAGAGCTGGGTAAGTCACATTCTGTGTGCTGCTTCTTCATCTGTGGGTATATATATAGGACAGTGTAGAGAAGGAGATTGGAAGATATCTAGGTCAATGTGTATAATACTGGGATCAGTTCTTGGAGAATAGTTGCTGGAAGGCATTATGGAGGACAAAGGCTAAGGAAGAGACATTGCAGGGGATGAAAGCTGAGGGAATGGATCTGTATCCATAGGCAGTGGGAAGTAAACTGTGACCTAACAGAGTTTGAAAGACTTAGTGAATTCATGCCACTGATCAGTAGTCTCTGTAGACAAGTTGGACAGCTCTCCCTCAACAACAACATGTGAACAAGCTTTCAACAGTGATGAGATCTGATGGCTGAAGCCAAACACTCACAAGGACAATTCAATGAAAGGTGAGTCCTGTACATTCAATCTACTATTCATATACTCAAGTCATCTTGAGACAAGATGTCTCATGCTCAATCTGCAGTGCTATGTTCCATTCCCTTGGACTACTTATACACCACCTCAATGATCCTCAGGGCTGTTGCTCCTTACATGAGGATGAAGTGCACTATCCCCTATCCCCTGCCTTTTACTCTTGCAATGGAGAAGAAGTCACAGGTCACTATCATTTGACCTCTGACCACCTCTTTGGAAAAGGAAATATGCTGCAAGACACCCTGAAGGCCAATGAATATGAGAAATGGTGAGAATATGCTATGTACTACCTGTTTGCAGATGAGGATGAATGGGAGCTTGCTAAGTTCCTTTCAATGTGCCTCACACAGACAGATATCAAATATTTCCTTCATTTAAAATGGGTATGACATGCTTCTACTGAAATTTTTAACTGCCAGATAGTTAAAATCATTGTAGAAGGTTGAATCCTCCTATGGTTGCAATCCCCCCTTTTTTGATCCATCCAAGCATCTGTTCAAGACTCCATTGCATCTATCATTCATCCAGGTAGGTCTTTTCTATTTTCTATTCATCTTTTTGTTTGTCTGGACTCTTTCATATCATCTGCCCATTCATCCAGGTCCAGATCTTGTTCATCCAGTACCAGATTTGTTCTACCTGGACCAGATCTTTTGGCTTACATACCCACAGGGTGCTGTTTGGCCCCAGATTAGTCAGATCTCATAGATAGAAGTCCAAGGGTATTCCCAGGACTATAAAACTGGTGTATCACACCTTAGAATATATCTTTTCACATTCCCCATCTTTGATCCTTGAGTCTGAGGGCTAGTTGCCTAGGTCCTCACTCACTTAGCCTGTTTCTACTGGCCCCCTCCCATGGGTTGAGTTTATACTTGCACCCTTTTCTTTTATCTGATTCTTATCCATTACAGATAGGATCTGTGTTTTACATTGTGCAACAAACTATCATTCAGTTCTGTGGATCAATTACTTGGGTGGATGGACACATTGCCCAGTGGCCCAACTTGGCAGTGCACTATGTTCATTGTTCCTGGCTGTAAAACAATCCATCCAATTTTTTTGATGTGGTGTGATGCACAAGAGGTCATCAAAGACATCTTGCACAATCCCATTTTTGCAAACTACATGACCTTTGATTCACACATTGTGATGCACAACTTGGTGTGAGAATATGGTGAATTTTTTACAGGCAACCAAGCACATCACATCCAGGTTGTTATGAACCACATACAACTAACTTTATTTTCACACTCCTTTTCATGTTCTTTACCTCTCCTTATGCTCCTTTCATCACATAACCAGTCATGTGATATGTCCAGACCCTCAATGTCATCTATGACATCATAGCCTCTAGGGTTACACATTGACAACCCTTAGACTACCCTAACCCTTATCTCCATCAGATCTCCATGGCAATTCTGCCACCTCCTAGATCTCCAGATCCAATCTAATCTCCTCCCATGTATCACATCGTATTTATCTTAGATTCTATCTCCACAGATCTCAGATCCAGATCTCAGGGTTCACCTCACGGCAGCCTTGCACATCTCATCTCCATCTGCTCTTCCATTCTCTACCCATGGTCATTACCATCTTACCATATGTAGCATAGCCTTATCTATAATTACCATATATAGTAGTGTACTGCTTGGTCTGTGCACAGGCCTTGCCAATATATAAGGTGGCAGTCCCAGCTGGCTAAATCCCAGCTTTGACCACTTGTCTAGTTCACCTCTCATAGGCCCCTGGGACTTGGGTTAAAACCTCATCTACTAAGGGTTCTCCTCTGATTGGCTACACTGGCACTTGTAGCTTTCCTGCCAAGGTTACAGGCTTTCTCTCCTTGCTGGCTAGCCTTATTATCAGCTGTAGGTTTGGTTTCTTCCAGCCAAAGGGTCTCTCTGTTCCCTTCCAATGACTGCTCAATGCAGTCATAACACAGGTAAGGTGCTTTGTACTTGTCTTGTGCTTGTCTCACTCCCATCAGGACCAACTACCAGAGGGCACCACAATCATCCCAGTCATCATCTCATCCAATAAGACTACTGTAACACATCACACAGGGGCTCTTGAGATGCATTCTATTTTCATTACTATAGGAAATATCCAATCTGACATTAGAATGCAGGCCTCATCCTGTGCCTGGCACTGCATTGGTTTCATTCCCATGCCTAAATTCAAAGTGCACCAGGACTTTCAGACTTTGTTACTCTCTCGTCTATTTAACCAATGTATGGATGTGATCTTTGCCTTCCTCAAGCAAATTGCAGAGATGGGCATCACAATGACCAACCCCCTTGAATATATCCAAAACTGTATCACTCTGCTCATTGCATATACTGCCAATTTACCAGAACAATAGTTAATTGCATGCATTGCAAGAAATGCTTCTCCTGTCACCACTGCTACTCTTTCTGAATTTGGGGACCCATTTCAACATCCACCTCAATCAGGTGTCACTACACTCTAGTAAATTGCCCAAATTTGTGCTCATACTCATCTGTGGGACATTGTAGTGTTCCAAGAGAAAGCAAAGGCTCTGAAACTACTTGGCATTCATCTTCCCTTTCTGGTGGGATTGGAGGTTTGCAAATCCAATGTACTTTTTAATCAGTGAGCTTCTTCACTCTGGTCACAAATTTGTCTTTGACCACCCTTTGAAGTGGTGCAAAGAAGTTGCTGGCACTCAAATCCTCAATGCTCACTACAAGACCCAACATAAGCATATTGGGGTGAGACATTTCAGCTCTGGAATCTCTCATGTCAACCAAATGACTGAAAACAATCACCAGGACATCCAGCAAACTCTCATACCAATGCTCACAAAAGCTTCACCAACTGTTACGCCCCTCTTTGTTCATTGCATTTGATCTATTATTGAGTTCATCTATCAGGCACAGAGTCCTACCCACACTGACACTAGTCTCATCTCAATGGTAGCAGCTCTCCACGAGTTCCACAAGATGAAGGATGTGATACTGCAAGCTAGAGCTCATCATGGTACTAAAGCTGTGAAGAACAATTTCAACATACTAAAACTAGAGCTCTTCCAGAGTTTTGCATAGAATATCATGGACAATAGCATGCTGATCCAGTATACTGCAGATGTCACTGAGCATCTGCATATAATCCACTGCAAGATTCCATTCCAACAGACAAACTGGAATACTAGTATATTTGTTGACCAAGTCATTGGGCTACTCAACCACACTGAAAACATCCATCATTTTGGTCTGTACCACATCTTGTACTGTTCAAGTATGCTGCTAGAAAGTATCATTGCCATTGAAGATGAACACATGGCAGGTATTGACCCCACCCTCTTGTTCATCTCCTGCATAGCTCCTAACAATGAGATCTTGTTCATGGGACCACATCCTTTCCACAACCATTTCGCCAATCCCTGCAGCTTTGTGTCTTCAGATGGTGCTATAGCTTTCCATGTGACTGTAAAGCCTGATGCCACTGGTCTTTTGATTGCAGCAATAGAGACCACTTATTACTTGCCTTGCTTTGTGAACTATCTGATCCAGTTCATGCAGGTTGATGATCCCTGCAACCCACCAGAGCTAACCATTGATGCTTGGCACAAGTTCCACATTCAGCACCACTCTTCTTTCTGATCCTGCCATATTATGAAAAGTCAAGTTGTACAGACCTATCCATGCTCACATGTATATCCACTTGGTGTGCATGATATCATCCTCATAAACTGTGGGAAGGGTGTCATGGGTGCATAGTATGTACTTATGGTTTTTGATTGATTTCCTCAAGCATCTAACAGGTGTGGCACAAGTGAAAGCTGTCTTCTTGCTGAGGTCAAAAACACCACTAAATGTTGTCCCCACTTGTCTGCTCTTGTATATTGATTTCTTCACAGTTATTGCCAATGCAGATGAGGACTCTTAAGGTGTGGGCCTCTATAGGGTGCAGTGCCTACCATCTGCACAAGGTGCTCTAACAATTTCTCACTCAGTTATACAAGTAACAGACATGGTTGTTAAGTCTGGGTCCTCCAGACTCAAGTCTGGTTGGAGGTTCAAAGGTGAGTACACAAAGTTTGTCGGAGGACAAACAGAGGATGGGACAGAGATGGGATACCTAGGAGGATGTTGGCACAGGACTTACAGTGACTCACAAAATTGTCCCAATGTTTCACATATTTTGATTGTTTATTAAATAACTTCTGAACACAAACAAATATTAAAAAAGTGTCAGTGTATGAATGAACATACCTACTTGGGGCTAACTAAAAGTAAAAGAATTATGTAATTCAGATCAGAAACCATAGAGATATATACAATTAAAAACTGACACTTATTGGGACAATTATGTGAGTGTGTTTCAGATATATCAGAATCTGATGCTCCACCATTTCTATGGTAACCAACTGTCAATATATTGCTACTATGGTGATGTTACCTGTCATGGGACCTATAGTTTAGCTAT
>JBBPTJ010000288.1:0-16751 GCA_038094035.1 Pulveroboletus aff. ridleyi
AAGGGGACTGGTGCGTTCTTCGAGAGAAGGAACGCACCCGGATCGAGGTCGCGAAAGCCACAGAGGCGATCGGTGTCGTGACGGATGGTACGCCCCCTTTACGCTGCACTGTCTCGCAGGCTGATCCCGTCACTGTGCCTAGCGTTGAAGTCGGGCATTGCTGATATTGCTCGTACGTTTGGGGAGAAGCTTGTTGCGTTCAAGTTCCCGCCCGGAACGGCCAAGAAGCTCCAGTCGTTTGTAGATTACGCATGACGGCGTCGTGTGCCATGAATGATAACACGTTGCCTTTTCAGCAGACCTGAGCCATGCAACCCCACAGAGGTGCATCATGAGGGGAATGTGCGCATGTTCCAAGACATCTGTCTACGCGAGCATGAGATTCAGGACGAGCCTCGTAAGTGCTGCCCTGGTCGACAGGGGTGTTTCCTGTGCCCCCCCGTTCCCTACCTACGCCGGTACCGCGTCGCCAAGGGTCGGCCCCCTCGGAGCCCCGTGCTCGGCTCAAAAATGCGACTTCGCTTCGATGAGCGCTGTCTCGCAGATTTGGCATGCGGCTACCTGGAAACTCGCGGACATAATTAAATGACAGGTAATAACCTCTACAGATCGTCCACCCGATGTCATCATACCGGATGACAGTGATGAGTGTTCGCTGCCTATTATCCCCTACGCCAAGCTGACCACTCAGGAAGACATACAACTTGTCCATATAGCAACCAACACGCTGCGTTACAACAGCCTTCAACGTATGCACTCGAATCTACGAAGTAGGTTAAAACAATAAAGAACTGCAGGACTTGGTCAGGTGTCTATCCAATTGTTTTCATCAGCCTACCAGCCTCTGTACGCATGCCTCTCTCCATTCCACAACCACATCGTGGATATCCTTCTTCGACAATAGGGCAAGAATGTCTTGAGAGGCCTCGTGGCCAGCACCAGAGGATGTCGAATCAGGTAAGACACCGATCCAGATGACAACAGGACCCGACGTCCTTACCACGCCTGGTTGTACACGGGTGGTGAAGCAAACAAGATCGATGGACGACCAGCGGATCTCCCGAGCATCTAACAAGTGACGAATCTTGGGACCGACAGTGTGCCAGACATCATTAAGTGGGGTGTCAAAGACGCTGGGGAGCGACTTCACGGGGATGTAGGTGCCAATGGGCTTGGGGAAGAGTGTATGCTCACAAACCCCCATCCGCACCTTCTTGATTGACGATGATGTGGTCTTCCAGGATTGGGCCGTGTCATCGTCCCGCTCCACCCACCCGCTCCACGCAATCTGCAGGTGCCATCGACCAGCAAGTACAAGTATCATCGCCATTCCCGATCTCACACGATGCCCTCTTCATCCGCCCCGCATGCCCACCTTTCGCATCAGAGGCGCGCCATCTGTAAGGCCCATTGGCATCCCATTGGCATACAGTCACATGCCCCGCCATATATCTACCGCTGGTTCTCGTGGAGATAGGTAGTTGCCCCTTGTCCCGTACCTCATAGTCGTCTGCATAGAGCGTGGTCTAGTTCTGTTGCGCCCACTGCCCTCAGTGTTCCTGCCATCGGCCACGGCAGGCTTACACCATCACTCCGCATGATCAAACCCTTTTTGTGATTCCGGCGTTACGTGTCCCTCAGGTTTGGGTACATACAGACTATGACATCCTATCGGTCCGATGGTGCCTTGATGTGCCACTGGCACAAGACCCCCCACGGATGCGTGTGCGTGATCTGCCTACCACTCAGCAGCACTTCGGTTCAAGAATGTACGATGTGGCGTGTGAAATATAGGTACTATACTCTGAAACGTTTCATTTAGGCCTGTTGTACGAACGTAGTTCTACCATGATCTACCCAATGCACCTGATTCGCCCTGCCGCTGAAAAATGCGACGCTCGCAAGGGCCATCGGGCATGACTTTTCGGAATGCTTAGTCGAACGACATCGATTATCAGCAGAAAAAAAAAGTGTATTACTAAAACATCCAGCAAGGAAAAACGATGCAAGAGGATTTGAGGGGGGGAACAAAGAAAAAAGACATTATCGGACTCTGGTCAACCCCGTCGATCATGGCGCCACGCCCACCTCTGATCACCACATCGGACAAGAAGGAAAGAAAAAAGTACGTTCGACCATGACATCAATCGTGTCTATCGCGGCAGCAAAGAGACAGGGGTCACCGGTCAACACGCGAACATCCCCAGTCTAAAGCCACGCACGGTGAGCGCCACGAGTGTTCTAATTGAGGGTACTATGGTCTGAAACGCGTGTTTCATTTGGGCCTGTTGTACGAACATAGTCCTACAGTAGAATCTACCGTATTAATAAAACATCATGGCACCCCTGCCCACCTGTGACCACCATCGTCAGGACGACCGACACAAAACGAAAAAAATGCACGTTGGACCATGACATCAATCATGTCTTAGCACGTAGGCAAGGAAAGAAAAGGAAGACAGGGATCAACTCCTGACCGTTCCACGTCCAAAGATCACGCACCATTATCCTCCATATCCAGCGACAACGGCATATCATCCTCACCTATCTTAGTCCCATCATCCAGGAACCTGCACACAGGCATCCCCCCACGAAACGAAGGGGAGAAGGAACGCAACGCACGCACCGATTGCTCAACACGTCTTTGCCGACCTTGGTTGCATAAGCACCCTGCAGCTTGCTCAATTTTGTATTTCGCTCGGTTTTGAAAAAGACTTCGTCCCCTGTCGAGTACTGACGACTTGTGCGCGTACGAATAAGGAGAGACATTCGTCAGGTGTCATGGAACGGAACGCAAGAAACACACCTTGAAGTTGATAGGGCTGTTTTCCTCCGTCTTGACCTCCGAGTTATGCGCCTGCATATGGCTTGCGACGGATCCACCTCAGTTATCCTTTATCATATAGAATCGCTCTCTCCTCTCTTTTGAACGTACACCGATCTCGCGATAACGCTGAGAGCACAAAGAAAAAAGGATGAAAGCAAGCTCACCTCGATCCTCAATCCCACTTCTCTCCCTACGTTAGGTGGACCACAATCAATAGAACCGACCTCGCACAACACAGACCCTGGCGCATGCGGTATATCCAATGACCTCACCTTATCCGCCCCCACACTCACCCACTCCTGATCCCGACCTCGACCTCAATTGTCTCGCTCATCAAGCTCTGATGCTGGACGTGCTTGTACGAGTGACATCAGCTGGATGAACGGTGAGCATCGTGCATGGTTCTGGAGGTCCTGATAAGGCGGGTAACGCTGGGCGGGGTGTGGGTGAAGTAGGGGGACGAGGAGGGAAAGGGGAGTACGTACAGAATGTCGCAATCCCTGAGGATGGCAGAAAGGTCGTCGTCGAGGTCTTTGAGACAGACGAACTGTTCATTCCAGGTTTCCACCATCTGGTTGTACTGCTGTGAGGCATTGTTGGCATCGACGAGGGCAGCGATGGACTGTGGGGCCCTGGGGGACGAGAGATGGGTGGGGAAGCAAAAGCGGAGTGAGAGGGCGGGAGACTGGCGAGGTGTGTCACGTATTCCTTCTCATGGACGATGATCGATGATTGATGAGGTTCGTCAGCAGCTGCGAGTTCAGCGCACGGTGGACCATCCGAGCTCAACGTGGCCGGTGACGTCGTGTGGCTGTATGTTGTGTGGCTATGCTGTAAGCCGTGGGAATGTTGCATGTGCCACTACCTCACGTGATCTCCAACCATATGCGCACAATATGGACCCCACCGGAGACGTGGACCGGCTTCTAGAAATGACAAGTCGTCGAAAGTCAGCGCTTGCACCCATACTCTGACTTCGGACGGGTGCCGGTCGTCACAGCAACAGGCCTCTCGTGCCATGCTAGCAGGATTGACTCACAACCAAATTGTTGGCCAGCCGGTGAAGACAAAAGATCCCTTGAAATAGTTCCAAGAAGTGCATTGCCCACCAGACAGACGACCACGTATACTATTGCAAGGAGACCCATGGGGTCACTGACTCCATATTGCGGAAGCGACCGCAACGACATCTCGCATCTCCGGTACGTCGTGGACCCTCACCACACTCGCGCCTTGCTGAACAGCACACGCCACTGCCGCCGCAGTTGCCCACCCCCTCTCTTGCACCGTCGTCTTTCGTCCCTTGTACGTCCCCTCTGCATCCGGTTCCTCCAACACAGCTCCCAACACCGACTTCTTGGACGCCCCAAACAACAACAGATACCCCGTGAGTGCATTCCCTGGTTCGTCTGCGGTCAGCTTGCTCAAATCGTGCATCAGCGCCAGTTGTCCCTGTACAGGTTTGCTGAACCCGATTCTGGGGTTGACGAACACGAACCATCGACGGATCCCACCTGGGCCGCGTACGATGGCGTCCACATTGTGTCCAAGCTCTGCTTGGATGGCAGGGACGAGTCCACTGGGATAGGCACTATAGTCCTTGTTTGCGCCCGCGTCCCCTCGGGAATGCATCAGCACCACTGGGACAGCCAATTCCCTTGCCAGATGGCGCATTTTGGCGAGGTGTTCGGTAGATGCGGTATCTAGCGGATAAGTAGGACCCGTAAAGGCGTGCACGTCATTGATGCAATTGGCACCTGCGCAGACTGCTTGTTCGGCGACATCCCAGCGGGAGGTGTCGACGGAGAGGAGGGCGTGCTGAATCGCGTCATCTGCGTGCGTTCGGATGGCTTGGATGACAGGGACAACGCGCCGAACTTCTTCCTCTGCCGAGACGAAATCAGCGCCTGGACGGGTGGAATACCCGCCAATGTCGATGATATCGGTACCAAAGGCCACAGCACCTGCTGTGTAGGCAATCGCGGCTGGGAGCACATTATGTTGTGCGCCATCGGAGAAGGAGTCGGGTGTCACGTTGAGCGTGGCCATGAGGTAGGTTTTACGAGGGCGGCTGTGCTTCGTGGGGTCTGTTGAAGACACCGTCCAGTATTTTGCAGTTGGGTACCTGCATGCCATATATATGGACGCGCGCGGTATCATTCGAGGGGTAGCTCGGGAATGGCACCACCTTGACCATCGGAGGGTCATCCTCCTGCCGAGCAGACACCACAGTAGGAGAGCGTGTATGTTCTTATTGCACACAGGGTGTATAAAATACGGAATCATGCTACCCCAGAGAACTTAGCTCGGAACCACACGGTGGATGATGTGACGTGACTCACTCGTTCAAGGGCCTGAGTACAAATTCGCGTTCGCATAGGCGTGGATGTGGAATGACGAGCTCGCCAACGAGGTTATCCAAGCTGGAACGGCAGTCTAGGGGGCGAGTATCCACGAGTTCGTCATCATACGTTAGAATGTCGAGGTCGACCGCACGTGGACCGTAACGAACGCTCGGAACCCTACCAATTAGCGTCTCGATCATCTTGACCAGACGGAGCAATTCCCTTGGGGATAGCCTCGTTTCAATCTAACCAAGCACCACGAACAGCGATGAAAACGGTGTCCAAGTAAGGGACGCGAAAACGGACACACCATACAAGTACAATTAACAAACCGAGGTTGGTCGGTGACATACATTGGTGCGGTCTCGTACATGAAACTGGTATCGATGACCGACACTTGTGCATCCTCGGCTAGATCATTGAGCAAGGATGTGGGCACCTCGAGGAGGCGGAGCGCTGTCTCGATGTTAGCGAATCTGTCTCCAAGATTCGAACCTAGTGCAAGCGCGACAGAATGGGATGGAGGTGAGTCACTGTCGGATTTCCCTGTCTCTGGTTGCGTTGATGCGCGTAACGGAGAACAGGTTTGGAGTCCACGAGGTAAAAACACATCGGGAAAGTCATCTTGTTGCCTGGTTATCTGGACTTGAGCAGACGCCGCAAGAGGCAAGGCGTTTGGCTTGGATAGCTTGACGGTTACACAACCGTCTGGCTCCTTGATGTACCTGAGAACATGACACGCGACAGCGGACATGAGTGCCTCCACGATCAAGTATTCTGACGGAATGAACGTCTATCAAACGAACGTATACGTTAGGGTTTTTCGATCGGCACGTTGTTCGAGTCCCCAGAGGATGCCCTGGATGCGTCACCGGATTGTTGCTCGAGAGAGACAGGGGCATCAGCCTGTTCAACCTGCGAATCCAAACCCGCATTCTCTGCCTCGACAGGGAGAGACCTGATGAATCTGTTTTCAATCGACACGTTGTTCGAGTCCCCAGAGGATGCATGGATGCATCACCGGATTGTTGCTCGAACCTGCGAATCTAAACCCGCATTCTCTGCCTCGACATACAGAGACCTGATGGGTCTGTTTCCGATCCGCACGTCGTTCGAGTCCCCAACTGGGATGCCCTGGATGCGTCGCCGGATTGTTGCTCGAGAGAGACGGGGGCATCAGCCTGTTCAACCTGTAAATCCAAACCCGCGTTCTCTGCCCCGACAGGGAGAGACCTGATGAATCTGTTTTCGGTCAGCACGTTGTTCGAGTCCCCAGGGGATGCACTGGATGCGTCGCCAGATTGTTTACTCAAGAGAGACGGGGGCGTCAGCCTGTTCAACCTGCAAATCCAAACCTGTATTTCCCGTATCGATAGGGAGAGACGTGGTCAATCTTTTCTTGAGTAGCATCCTGTCCAAGTTCCCAGAGGATGCAACGGCTGGCATATTAGATTCCTCAGGACGCTAGGCAAGCTGTGGAGATGAGGCCCTGCAACCGATGCGGGATCGGATGCTTCCGAATTGATTTTTGAAGAAAGCCCTCATTTCTGGAACGGTTAAGAAAGCTGGAAGGTGAGCAGAGTTCAATCGATAAGTTTACAGCTGACAGCGCTGACCAGGAAACTTCCTGCGCCACAGGTGGGCGCTACAAGATTCCGAATCGAGTGCAAACGGCGAGTCCTTGTTCTCAGTCGCTCTGTGGCGCGACACGATTTCCACCAGTATACAGGAATGGGGGATAGGTCTGTCTTTGCATCCAGAATCTGAGCTGTTGTGAACGGTGTCAAGAGCCAGATGAACGGGGGGCAGTGAGTACTACGGTGAGTTCCTTTTTATTTTTGTTGTGACCAAGGCCAACTTTATAATCAAGAGATCTGAAAAACATTGTGCTGGTGTAATGGGCAGCCTGGAACCTCGGAACCCGGAACGGAAACTCTGACTAAGGAACTCAGAACCCCTCATATTTCTACCGACTTCAACACACTGCGGGAAGAAAAGGACTGTGTAAATAGGTATTCCAACCATATGGTTCCATCAACAACATGCTGCGTCGAATCTACTGAATCTGTCAACTGTGGCAACATTCTTTTCCACTGTCACCACTACTACGTTACAGTTTTCATACACCTCCACGAACGATGCGTTGGCGCGTTCCGTGAACGCTTTTTGGTTTCATTGTTGGTGTTTAGCATTGCGGCTGCAGTGAATAGTCTCCTGGGACTGACCTGGAAGCAGGCCATGTAGTAAGTCTTTTCTATTTACCTCTTATCTTCGTCTCATGGAATAATTGTATCATCAAGTCGCTCTCCTGGATACAGGGTTCCATGGTGGGTCCTAATTTGGATTAAACGGTCTCCGCTGGTTTTGCTAGTGATGTCTATCACTTGCTTCTCCGCTGGGCTTGTCCTTTTTGCGTACTCAAGTGGCCAGGTGCGCAGGCTTGTTTTACTATCGTCTGAAACGTCTAAACATTTTCGTAAGGGATCTGCAACGTCGATCATGATAACTGTCTTAACGGCGAGCCTATCTGGTTGACTGCTCTCACTTCTTATGACAGGCTGTTACATCGTCTAGTCTTGCTGCTGTCTCTACTTGGTTTTTGCCTGAACGATTGATATTCGTCCAACATAAGGGACAAAAGTGGCTCAAGGAGGTTATCTCCAAAGCAACCAATCGTGTGCAAAATACGTATGTTGCGTGAACTAGCCGGATCCTTTTGCATCGGTGCAATCTTGGTACTGTCGCTGCACGAGGGTACTTGAAGCACCTCACGAGTCGGCTTTTCCACATTCAATAACCCGATTTTCTCCCCATCATGGATCCCTCTCAGCCTCGTCCGCCTGCCGTTGACCCTCTTCGACAGCCAGTGCATGATCAAGAATCTGCTCCATCTCTACCCGAATCTGAGGTACCCCGCTCACCTCCCCCTGTCGCCATCATGAACCAAGCGTCTAGTACTGATGGACGGTCAGAAGATACTACAGAAACACGTCAATCTGAGGCTCGGACCCGGTTCGTGAACGCTGTTCGGTCTGTGATCAGGCTCCAAGCCAGCACATGATCGATGCTCCCGCACCAAACTTATTCGATCGATCATCCGAGAGCTCCCATTTCCGAGATCGGGGGCAGGTCGTCTAGTCAATTCTCAGATCCTGGGCCGATATTGCGCGGAGGGCAGGTCACGATTGCGATCGACAAGTTGAAGGCACTGGACGCGTCGCAAGAACTGAGTGCTCATCAAGCACTTATCCGACATCTCCAGTTCTCTCCAAATGGACGGTACCTGGCGACCTCGAGGTAAGGGAACAACAGCCGTGCCTGGCAGAGGCAATACTGGCCAAGGACAATGCTAGCAATGTCCTAGCCAACGATGAAAGACAATCCGTCCCTCCGGACTCCAATTGGTACTCACTGCAGTGTGAGATGTGTCGCTGGATCAATCCTGTACTCTGATGGTCAGGAAATGCACTGGGGTCCGAATGGGAATGTGTACGTGGAACTTTTAGCGCGCAGTCGGAGCACACGAGTCGTTTTCAGCTGGACCCACACTCTGTGCTACAACTGCTTCGAGGTATTCAATACCAATGTGGTCGCGTGAAGCGGAGAAATGTCTGACTAAATTCCTACTAGCAGTCGGTCTTGCGCATTGTCACCTTTACTATCTGCAATTAGAGAGTAATGTACATCCACTAAACTAGGTCACTCCCATCAGTCCGCGACATCATGTGCACCAGAACGAATACAGCACATCCATGCGGGTACCCTGACCGAGAATACCACATCATCCGATCCTTGTTGATGCTGATCCGGTATGAGTATAAGGGCGTAAGTGAGACGAAATCACACACACCGTGACATCAACCCTTGTGGTGGGCTGAGATGGATCACCTGTCTGTTGTGCCTAAAAGAATGTGAGGAATTGCAACGAATTTCACGCTGGTTGTCCTACTGGGTGTGCTGTTCTCGGTTGATTGGTACGGGCTGCTCCCTGGTCCTGAGGGTTGGGGAGAGGGGTCCGACGAACCCGTGGAAACTGTCAAAAGTGATGAGTGCCTGTATTCAAACGCGAGGAACAACAAACCCTTCGCCTTCCTGTAGTCGTTCGCTGGGATGACATGTCAGATGCACTCTGTCCGACCGTCCGATGGTGGGGCACTCACTCGCTGACGTATTCCCGCGGCCATTCTTGAGGGACCTTCATTTGCGGCATCGACATTTGACAGCTCATGCTGAGTAGGCTGGTGAGCTTGGGGCAACCTTCCCGAGTGTTGGTTCAAGGTGTGTGAGGCAGGGTCCCTCTTTCTCCACGAGAATATGGTGAATATTGAGCGCGACTGGTGAGTTGTCAGTGACAAAACATTAAACATGGTTCGGTGGTAGAGCTCACTGGGCGTGCATGCGATGATGGATCAGCGGAAGGGGTGGGTGGCAGTGCATCGTCCTCATGGGGATGGATGGATGCGACAGGTGAAGGCAGCTGTAGTAGTATCAGCACAGGGATGAGCTGAGAGAGAAGGACCACTGACTGCATTATAGTCGAATTGGAGCGCTGGTGTACTCGGCTGGATTGCGAACTATACCATCATGTGAGAACTTGCCTGAGAGGGAGATGAATGAGTACCTCGAGAATGTCATCCCTGTCTTGCTGTGATTGTGGCTCGGTAGATTCCTGATGTGTTTTGTCAATCCAGATATGAGTACTTACATGGAATGGGCCATATAGCTCAGGAAGAATGTCCTGGAGGCGATGGATGATGATTTTCCCATCTTGATATCCAGCTGCGAGATAGCAGTTGTCTGGGGAGACAGTGATTGAGCATATCACTTTGTCCCCATCAAGGACAAAACCAATTCGATCGAGTGTTGACGTATCTAGGAATGTGACCCCTTTAGTTGTGGCAGTAGCGACAAACTTGCCATTTGGGGTTAGCATGATAGAGTGGATCCCATCCTCGCCATCGAAGAGTGTTGGCGACTCGATGAGTTTGGATCCATTGGAGGTATTGAACAACTTGACTGTGTTGCCCTCCGGTGCTGCAAAGATGTGCTGACCCGACCATGTGAGTGGGGTGACAGGGAGCCAAAGAGGCATGATGACATCAATGGTGATCAGCTTCTCTCCGCGGTGGCTGTCAAAAATGCGGATTGGCCCACGAAGTTCGGCGGTGGCAATTCGGTCGCCGTCTGGAGAGAACCTGACTCCGATGACAACGTCGTCATGTTCGAGTGGACCGATGAGTCGCTCTCCACTTTGGATATCCCAAATACTCGCTGTCTGTCCCAGTCGCGAATCGGGTCGAATCGGGAGTGATGTTGACTATATACACAGCATCTCTCTCTTCCACGTGGATGGCCTCGTCAGCGCGCATCTCCGCATCCCATATACTCGCCATGCTCTCAGTCCCAATCACAATCCACTTCCCATCACCAGACACAGCAATTGCGTACACAGTGAGTCCTGTTGTCCTTCCAACCTGTTGACCATCTGTGTGTTGCCATTGCTGAATCCCCTCTGCAACCCCGCTCGAAAGATGCTTCCCGTCCGGATGGAAAGTGAGCGCAAACACCGGGTTAGTGCTACCAGTGTCGAGAACTGTTGTTCGATCTCACCACACCACATTGTTAGCACTATCACACTCACTCCTCAGAGTTGCCACATACCAGTGTTCAACGTTCATGGTCGACATTCTCGTTAGTGGTACACAAATTGTAGAGCGTCGAGATGTCAAGGAACAAGGTGTGTTGGTGGATGTGGGTGCGCAACACTGGCTGTATACACACATGACCTCGTTCCCTAATTTTGGTCTGTTTACCTAGGTGCCTGGTGTCTTCGGCACCCTGCCAGGCGCAGTATCTGATAGCTTGGTGGTATGACTTGGTACACCACACCCACGTCCGGGACACACGGCCCATGGAGTCTGGACTATGATCAGACAATCCCATCGGTCAGGAGTACAGCAGATAGGTAGTCTTTTGTCCTTCATTGTCTGCTAATCGAATCTCTGGTTTGTTCAGTAGTGATACCGGCTCATGACAAGTCAGGACCAGACACTCTGGGCTCGCTTTCGGCGGTTTGTGAGCGCAAAGACGATGCCAGCGGGTCTCGATTGATTAGCAGAACAGAATGATGAGGAGTGTCGTGGCATACATCCGAACGGATGCGCAAGGGACAATGGAGGGGCTGTGCAAGGGAGGCTTCTACCGCGAGGCCCCTTTTCGTGTTCGCACCCGTGTCACACAACGCATGATGCCATCCTACAGCCATGTCTTTGACAATGAGAATCTTGTGCTCGAGACAGAGGCGTTCGTGACTCGCTCGAGGTCAATGTCGCCACCCAAGGATACACACTGGGAGTGTCTCAAGTTGACCCAAACGAGTCGTCTCTCGTCTCAAACAAGGGCCGATCCGGCGAATCGGAATGTATAAGGCCAGTCAAGTACCACTCCTGACGAATGAGAGGTGTGTACCCGTTGCGTGGTCTCCGTACGCAAGGGCCTTGATCTCAATGTACATGGGTTAGCTTATGGAGGGTCTCCCAACTTGCTCGGTGGTATCATAACGTGTCCGACGAGATGGTGTAATTCATCGAATAGCGTCACTTGAACAATGTGATCAAATCATGGTGTTTAGACACGCCAACTTATCGCGCTAATGCACCCTTTCCCTTTGCACATCGGTTATGCAAAGAATACACTCACGTTTCCAAGTCGTTTCATCATGATCAAACAGATGAATATGAATTAAATCTCCCTATACAACTACTATGTTGGATAAGTGTGAACGTGTGGACAACGATGCGATGTAACCAGGAAAAACGGGAGCCACAGTCCCACCAGCCTATGTCTACACCCCTTGTTTCTGTTTCTTCTTCTTTCGTGCCGGCGCGCCATCGTGCCGATGCGATCATCTCGAGCCCTACCAGAAGGACGCACGACGGGCACATTCGTCTCGGGTGGGTCATCCGGTATGGACAGTATGCTGCGTTGCAATCCCATCGGGCACCGCCATATCTGGTCCATCCTCACTGGACGATACCGGAACGACAATCCTGGGCTCGCACAACACGGCGTGATGCGTCTGTCGCGTCTCTGAAACCAAACACATGAGTCACGCGAAACGAGAGAACACATACGCACGGGCACGCAACACGAGTGACTTGGGCCCAGTGGCGGAAGCGTTGTGTGCCAGATTCGGAGCTAAACCGAGCAGGGTGATCCTGGCAGACGCGTCAGACACATGCAGAGCGAGGAGAAAGACGCACAAGTTTTGAATGTCCTTGGGACCTCTATAGTCCCCTCCCCGATCACCCCCCCGCTGACCATGATCCCCCGCCCGGTCACCCAGACAATCTCCCGCGCGGACGCCCACCAATGTCGTTTCGTGGTGAGCCCGCTGTCAGACACGCCAGCGCTTGCGTGGCTCGATTCCGGATCGCCGAGTGCACCAGCGTAAGCGAGTTCGAACGCGGCACTGTGCTTGATCGCGGTGCGGACGAGAGTGTGTTTGAGGTGGAATGGCAGGCGGGGTTGGGTGAGGGGTAACGCGATGATGTGTGTTGTGAATGGCGAGGGTTGGCTGTGTGTCAAGGACGCTGCGGAGAACGTGGCTTGAGTCATAGGCACGAGTGCGATGAGGTTGTATGCGCCCGTGATCGATGCATTCGCACTCGTCTGACCTGGGGTCAGCACATGTAGACAGGACGATGAAAACGCACTAATCCAAACCCCTTCTCGCTCTCGCTGTTGAGATGGATCGTCAGCCGTTTCAGAAACACAATCCCGGGCCTCTTTTTCAGCTGGGGCATGACCATGTCCAGGGTGTTTATATGCGTCTTTGGGTCGATCTTTTCCTCGATGGTCTGGTTGAGCGTGATGATGGTGTAGCCCACTGAATGGAAAAGTGAGCGTGAGTGGAGTGAAGACGAGCGGACTGATGGTGAACGAGGAGGTCGACACGAGCGTCGATGGCCGTGACCTGAGCCGGATGTAGTTCTTCGCCTTCACACCGTTGGGTTGGAGCCCCAGCCCGAGAAACCGGATCCCGGTATGCAGTCACTCGTCGACGCGCATACAGGGTGAGGCCTTGTCCACCCTCATCTCCGTCCGAGTCGAATCAGAATACCGTCGCTCACCTCCATAATACCAGCTGGGATGCGCTGTCGCGGCAATCTCCTTCCTTCGTGGCTCTGTGGGTTGCGAATGACACCGGTGCTACGACGAGAAGTGAGCAGACGTCTTCTGATCCGTGTAACTTTGCGCCTCGAACTACGTTATCCTTGCCCCCAAAGACATGCGCGGGATGTCCTTGATGTGTGATTGCCAAGCTAGGGTTCATAGGCCGGGGGAAGAACCAAGAAAACGTACGCATACATGCCCCCACTCGTTGCAACCCTCAAGGGGGACCGGGGAGGTGTACGCGATCGCATCGCGTTGAAACGCCCGCCGTGGCGTCGTGATGGTCTCCCTGGACAGGCTCATTGGGGTGTTTCAATTTGGGTCGATGTCAAGCCTGTCACTGCCACTTCCTGGACCGGAAGCGATCAGCAGCTGCCCCAGGCACGTTGATCCAAAACATCAGCAGGTCATGCCCCAAATCGTGCGACCCCCTCCGAAAAACGAAGACGAGTGGAAGGTACATGCAAGCCCGACCCTGTTTTACGCGACCCGTCCACGGGTACTCTTTCATTAGCATGTATACTCATCCTACGAGTACCGACAAGCGTACAACATCCACGCCAACCCTTTGATCTTTTGTCACCCGTTAAAACGCCCCCATTTGCCTCAACCTCGCCCACCGCCCGCATACGTGCCATCGTCGGACTGACTGCCTGCACCAAGGTCGTACTAAAGTTGGTCATCCCCTGCCTCAGACGTGGCGACCCCCAGAGACCGAATGGCCTCGTCGCCCCGTGCCAATGCACGGAAGAACTCGAGGAGCTTGATGACCGGCTAGATCGGCACGCGTGAGCGATCGTCATCACCATCACACCGGCCATGCACCATCTTTGCCAAGTCCTCTTCTGAACCGTTTTCTGCCTTCTTCTCCAACAGTGCGAACCAATCTGAAAAGGGAATGATCGGGAGAACGTCCGAGCCAAGGGCCTTTCGCTGGATTATCGCCCGCTGGACTTAGGTGATGATCTCTGCCCAACGGGCACTTTGGGGATTGACGATGTTGAGCGCGGGCGGTGGCGCCTCTTTCGAGAATGCCGTCTCCACAATCGCAGACACGACTTCTTCCTCGCGGAGCCAGGATACGACCTAGTGGGCGTCAGTAAGCACTCGCGTGGGATAGCATGTCACTTACACCGACAGACTCGGGGAGCGCACCCAGGGCAATGCTGGACTTGACCAGGATCGGGAACCAATCTGTCGTCGCCCAGGATCAACCCAATCCACCCGCGATCTGGCCAATGCGAAGCGACGTCACATGCAACCCGCTCTTGACGATGATCTACCCCAGCTTATCAGCACCGATCCGTCGGGTGCGTCATGTCCACTCACCCGTTCTGTAGCGTATTTTCCTTCTCCATAACCCGCGCCTATTGCAGCAAAAGGCTCCAGCTGCACTTTTTCCGGGAACGGCCCTTTTGCGTTATCCCAAGACTGCGCAGACCCGACCGAGGACGTGAATAAGAAGCGGAGATGCTGGCGCTGGGTCGACGCCAGACCAAGGTCAATCGGTTTCATGAGGACTGAATGCTATCCGCAAAGGAGGAGATCGCCATGTTAAAATCGAGGCGCCATGCGTTGTGTATGATCAACGTGACAGACGTTCGGATCTGTAGACATGTCAGTAAGTGTCCCTGGCAAACCCAATTGATCGCACCTCCTCGTATTGGGCTAGAGACAGGCCACACCTGTCCCGAGATTCGTCTGCCTCGACATAGACAAGCTTGTTCGAGCTCAAGAGCTCGACTGGAAGCCCCCTGTCTCTAAATGCTGACTTTTGTCGCTCCTCGATCAATCGTGTCGAAGACGGGCGATTGAACGCGATCACACACGCCACCGCGGGACTTTGGAGGAACTCTGAGAGTAAGAACGATCCGAGACCACCCGTACTTCCGGTAAGGAGCACCACCGCAGGCTCGATCAATGGTGTGCTCGGCAACACGCCATCGACCGGTCCGTTTAGCCCCACCGAGTATTTCTCGATCATAGCATTTATAGCTTGTGTGTGTTGCCCCACAACGTCGACCTGACCAACTCCGTTATCGTTGACGAGCGCGGCGATGCGCGAACTCAACAGCTGAATGGTCGGGTTCTCAAAGATGATGTTAGGATGGATGTGGGATGTAGCCTTTTTGATCTCTGGGTCGTCCGATTTTCGAAGGGCACCCAATATCCGGTTTCGGAGGAAGGTGACGCTCAAACTGAGAACACATGGTGAGCAACTCGGCCCCGTTATCTCACGAGCGCATACCTGTCAAAGCCCTGAGCAAACAGGTCTGCTCTGGGATCGACCTGACTGCTGGAACTGATGGTACGCGCATGTTCTAACAACCCTTCTCCAATGGCGTTGCCTGTCCATGCCGACGGACCCACCAAGCCATCTGGCGCCTCCGCGCTCGCTTCGACAGTCTCATACCTTGGCCGTTCAAGATCGAGATTTCCACACGTGTTGGAATTACTCACAGGGCGTTTATCTCTGCGTCGCACGCGTTCAGCGTGGCCTTGCATTGAACGGTACCCTTGGGGGCACGCAAGATCGGCTTGTCCTCGTGCGTGATCAAAATCATCTCCTTGAAGATGCGACTGAATGCGGGCGATGACTTATTGGCCTCTTCGATCATGGGCCTTTTTCACGTCTGTCAGCGAGCATACACGCGCCGGAATAAAACACACCAGAGCTGGTTTCTAAACTCGGCCACGGCCTTCTCGTCATGGACGTCGATGGCAAGTCCTGCTCGAGGTTCGATGAGGACACCGACTTGGTTTCGCTCCCGCCCAAACATGACCACGCCCTGCACGAGTGGAGACGCCCCGATGACGCCCTCCATTGGGGCAGGCACGGTCTTTTCCCCCGAAGCCAGCGTGGTGACATCATCCGCCCTTCCGACGCTGTCATAACACGATGAGTCCAAATCCAATCAGGGTCGAGCTGGGAAGCGCACATCCACCATAGTTCCTTGGTGGGGTGCTTGATAAACACGTCCGACATGGCGTATCCCTTGACGTCTGGTAGATTTTCAATCGCCATCTGGTGGTGTTCGTTTGACTGCAACGTTGTCAGTATTTCTTGAGAAATGGACAGTGTAAAAAAAATACCAAAATTTGCAACTCGTACGTGTCGTCGCCTTGTGGGGCCCATCGAATGTCGAGGTCGTCCGAGAAACTGGGCCACATCCAGTCCTCGTCTGCGATATCTTTCTTGCTGACCGTCCCCACCAGTACGCCGAATTCCGTCCCGCCATAACTGCTCGAGATCTGTACCCCAGCAGCCCATAGCCGATTGCCCACCTTGATAGGGAGAGGCCCACCCCCAAACGTCTGCAAACAGTCAACCAGAGCGGTCTGTCGGACGACATGATCACCTACCACGAGATCTAGTTTCTTGAGGACTTCGATGGCCTCTTCGG
>JBBPTJ010000290.1:0-16676 GCA_038094035.1 Pulveroboletus aff. ridleyi
GAACATTCTGGAAGAAGAGAGAAGAAACAGGCACGTGGTGGAGGGAACTACGAGCTTAGCATGGGAAGAACTAAGCGAGGAGAGATAAGTCCGAATAAGAAAAGAAGTGGAGCCATAAATCGTAACACTACCCCTGTAACAGCTACATTGTTTTCTTGTTCAGATAATAAATTTCTGTTTTGTCTGTTTCAGAGATGACAGAGACCCCAGAAGACACCACTGCTGCTGAGTCATTGCTGGTGGTGCACCTTCTCTATTGGGGGATCCCATCCCTCAAAGTCAAGTGGGAGGACAAATCTCTCCCCCTCCCAATGAGGAGGAGTGATGGCATGGCTAGTTATGACCTCTATGCTGCCTCTGATATCATCATCCCAGGCAATGGTCAAATTATTGTGCCCACCCTTCTCTCCATAGAGATCCCACCTGGTCACTATGAATGAATCACACCCCGGTCAGGACTGGCCATCAAGCACTTGATAACTACCAGAGCTGGTGTTGTCGACTCCAACTATAGGGGGGAGGTAAAGGTGTTGCTTGTCAATCTCTCAAGCAATGCATTCAAGGTGAAGAAGGGAGACCACATAGCCCAACTGATCCTAGAACAAATCTCCACTCCACTGGTACAAGAAGTTGAAAAACTTGAAAACACCAAATGGGATGTCAAAGGCTTTGGCTCCACAGGGTTCAGATGCCTGCATCACAATCTAAACACAATAGATCCCTGGTCAGTGGCCTGGATACAATGACAGTTGAAAGGCCCCCACACCTGAGCCATCGACCACCTCTGTTTCTTTATACATAACTCAAGGAGAAAGGAGATAAACAAGGAATTGATAGAACAACTCATCTCACTCTCTGACAAGGAAGCCTGGCTCATGGTTGGAGAACTACAGGGGAAGCCTTGTTATGTTTATGCTTCAACAAGATGACTTCAAAAGAATTCACTGGAACTGCTCATCACAGTCACCAAGGATGACAGA
The DNA here is from genome assembly GCA_038094035.1 of Pulveroboletus aff. ridleyi. Lineage (NCBI taxonomy): Eukaryota > Fungi > Basidiomycota > Agaricomycetes > Boletales > Boletaceae > Pulveroboletus > Pulveroboletus aff. ridleyi. The sequence goes on from JBBPTJ010000290.1 coordinate 981, forward strand.
ACCACATTTAACACCTGATGCTTGGTCAACTCCAGATGTACTGGTTCATCTATTGACCACACCTTAGTTGAGAGAGAAGGTCTCATCACACACAAACTCCCCATCCCTATCCCCATGTATAATGCCGATGGCTCTCTTAACACCAGAGGCAAAATTGACAGCTCATTGTACTCAACCTCAAGATACAGGACCACTCAGAGAAGATCTATCTAGCCATCACTTCTCTTGAGTTGGTACCCATATTCCTGGGACATGACTGGCTGAAAACTCACAACCCATCCATTGATTGGCCCAAGGGCATGGTGAAACTCAAGTGTCAAGATAATCACTTGCCACCCCTTGCCAATGTAGAAGATGACAAGGAAGATAAGCTCTTCACACAAGATGATAGATTCTTTCAGATCAACCTCAACTTGTATTACCGATACTGGAACATCTTGATGGATATTGCCATTGAAGAGTTCCAGCAGAAGAAGAAGAAAACTCTTGATGAAGTCTCACCCATTTACATCCACCAGTTCATGGACATCTTTGCCAAAGAGAGTTTCGACCAGTTACCACCATGGAAACTCTGGGATCATGCATAGCAAAATGCATAGGTATACCTGGGGGTATCTGGGTTGATATCCATACCCATACCTGTACATACCCACACCTGCTATCCACATGGATATACCTATACCATACAGTGCTGATCACACACAACTGAAGTCTGACATTGAGAAACACTACAGAACACTATCTAATGCATCCCAACTGGCCTCCAACTCTTGTTCTTCTTTGCCCTCAAGGTCTGCAAGCTTACTGACAGCCTCAACATCTTCAGTCTTGACAAGCTTGAGCTAGCTCCATGCACTGAGGCACAGCAATGCATGGGTCAACTGGGCTAAAAGATGTGATTGTACGTGCAAAAGTAAGAGGCAACCACAGCTAAAGAGCCATTTAATGTCAACAGAAGTCACTAGGTTAATAATTAGTTTGATAACAACAATAAAGGGAATGACTACTTACCTGGGATTGTGAGGTACAGTTGAAGTTCTCATAGTGCATGATTTTATCATACATAATTCTTATTTTGCATCATACTTGCCCACTTCCCATATTTGTTAGCAGGGGAATTGCATATTACATATTACATGAATGTTTAAATATGGATATGTATTATGAGCAAGTCCCAATACAGACAGATTTGGATTATCTATGTCAGATAGAGTTAAGCTATTTCCTGAAGTATGGTAGTACCTGGAAATATGTTATTGCTGAAGGTCAGCTGACAAACTTTGTCCCCAATGATACCAGCTGAGCACAGCTCACCAGAGCGAAAACGCAAATCCCATACATTTCATGCTCCTTATAAATTATGCCAGCTAAATCCTGTCCATAACCCAAATGCACCAAGAACCTCTGCCCATAATACCCAGCAGCCAAGACGAGTCCATCTTACTCTTCATGATTGGCTCACAGTGTTCAGATTCATAGACGAACACCCTGGCATCTCTCAAGATGTTGTTGTCTAGTATTTCAAGACTCTTTAGGATGGAGCCCTGATTTTTGACCAATCAACACTGTCCTGGAGGCTCAAAAATAGGTTGAAGCTTGAAGAATGCATCCATGCATATCCTAATACACTTTTATCAAAATGAGAATGGATTGTAACAAGTCCAGCTGTTGATCATGCTCTTTTTCTTTGGGTCAAGCATATGGAATTAGAAAAACATGAACATGTTACAGGTGCCATGCTCATAGCCAAGCGAGCAACATATGAGGAAAAGTTCAAGGTGCCAGTAGATGAGTGCTTGCAAGGTGATAGCTGGCTTGCAAATTTCAAATGCGCATATGGCATCAAAGAATTTCGTAGGCATGGTGAAGCCAGTTCTGTGGATCCAGCTGCTGTTGAGGCTGAACAAGTGTGCCTTAGAGCCATTCTCACCACCTACTCACTAAAAAACAGATTTAACTTTGACAAAACAGGTTTTAATCCACTGTATGTACAGGCCCACCATATCTGTAAGAAATTATGGCTCTAATGTTATTGTGATATCAGTGCGCCACCTGAACGAGGACTTGCAACACAGCAAATGAGTGGGAAGAAGAAAAATAAATCTCACATAACAATTGGACTTGTCTGTAATGCTGATGGAAGTGAAAAACTTTCTATACTTTTCATTGGGAAGTCAGCAAAGTCCCACTGCTTCAAGGGACACACACCAAAATCTCTCAGCTTCAACTACACAAGCAATAGCAGTGTATGGATGATCACATCAATCTTTGAAGAGTACAAATCTTGTTAGCAATAAAACTATCATTTCATACTGAGAACTTACATTTTAGGTGACTTAAGTCTGTTGATCTGAATATGCAAACTCAGAACCGTCACATCTGTTTGCTCCTTGATAATTTCTCGGGACACTATGTTAACTATCAGCCACAAAACATTTGTATCATGTTCTTTGCACCCAATCTCACCTCACATATCCAACCATGCGACACAGGTATCATTTGGACCACCAAGGCCCTCTATCGTAAAGCATTTTGTCTCTGTGTGGTACAGCTCGATGACTTGGGGCAACATGATATCTATAAGGTGGACCTGCTCGAGTCAATGCAAATGATTAGGGAGGCATGGAAGGCTATCATACCCTCAACAATTGCCAATTGCTAGAATCATACAAAAATCCAACCAGAATCCATATCCAGCTCTGGACTTATGGCGACACCATGTACCACACATGAATCTGCCATCAATTCCTACATGGATCCAATGAAAAACCCTCAGGCTTGAAAGGTGGTCTATGACTTTGCCATCACAGATAAGCGATTACTGGAAGTACATGATGACCTTAAATCAGTCCTTGGTGCCCAATTTATTCCTGAAAAGTGGTCACCTATCCTCAACATTGTCCTAGGTGCTGAAAACAATGCTTCAAAGGCTTTATAGGGGCTGAATAAAATCACAAACGAGTTATTTGGCTGTCAAATCGATCAAATCAGCACACAGGCCACATCACCACAAGGATTGACAGTCCCAGACTGACCAACTCTTCCACAGCTTGTTGAAACTGAGCTTGACTTGGTCAATACTGTTAAGAACCTCAGACGACGCAAGCGCATCATTGGGACCACACTGATGCTGGAGGAAATGTTAAACCCCATCGAAGAGAAGGAAATTGGAGAATCTACTTACCAGTTTAAAGGTGGAGATGAAGAGATTGTTGCGCAAGTCAATCACAAGATGGCTGTCAAGCAGGGCAACACTGTGGAGGTTGAGTCAGATGAAGAAGAGAACACAGATGATGGAGTTAATATGGGCCTTGGAAACATAATCCAACTGTGCAAGCAGATGGAGCGGGTTTGCCTCAGTCACGGGAATGAGAAGACATTCTTGAAGTTGTGTTGGCAATTGCAAAAATTCAGGATAGAGATCCAAAAGCAGGAGCAGGCAGTGTTGCAACAACCCATGCTGAGTTGGTGATTCAGCAGGAAGTCACAGCAGTCACAAAGTGACATGTCACGTCACACTAACTAGAATTACATCTATCTAATAATACATCACTGGGAGGACCTTCCCAATGTTATGCATTATGAGAACTTCAACTGTAGTTGAGTGCCATATAGGAGAGACATGGAAATGCACCATGATATTCATGCCACCACTTGATTGCATCTGTGATGTGCTCCACATCAGTGCTAAGGTAGCAGTCAAATTTGGAGTGCAGGTCAACCACTTTTGGTGGCATGAGGGCAGGCAAATTGTCAAAGATGTTGGTGCTCTGTTGATCGATTAGAGGACTGGGTTATGTGAAAGAATAACTACTAACCTTGGGATTGGAATCAACATTGCCAGACTCCTCAACATCTGACTTGGGATCTATCACATGGTCCACACTGTAGGTGATTGTGAATGCTTCCCAAATGAGTGATTTAGCAGTCTTGATCCAATTGTCTTTCCATCTGGCCACCTTGAAGTAAGCTAATATGTGCTGTGGATGGAGGACTAAATGACCAGTTCAGCAATGAACAAGGATGTTCAAATAGATGAGTACTTACTCATTGTGATTCTGTACACTTCAGAGGTATCTGTCAGGAAATAGTAACAGTTATGATTTGCATTTCATTTACTTTTCCTTGGACTTATCCCTTCTCGCTTAGCTCTAGTTATGCTAAGCTCGTAGTTCCCTCTCCCATGCTGGTTTTTTCTCTCTTCTTCCAGAACATTCTTTGCTTACCAACTAAGCCCCTTTTGCTATTGGCTTATTGACTCAACAATCAGTCAGCATTTATTCCTTCACATTCTTATGGTTTCTATATGATTACTTAGCGACCCTTCGCTCCCATATATAAACCCCTGAGTAGCACCTATGACTGGTAGCTTAGACCTACTTGGCTTCTATAATCCTAACTCCTCTTCATGTGTCTTCACTCTACACTTGAGTGAGCACTTTTTCTCTTTCCCACGTCCCATCCCAAACACAAGGGATAGTTCTTGGTCTACCCATGTCAGTGGGAAGTCTATTGTCTGGGTCATACAAGGACAAGCCCTTGACCTTGCCATTTGCAAGGTACCCCCTTGTCTCAGTGTCTTAGAACCTTTACCAAGTTCACATCTGACCCTTTGAGATCAAACATAACAGTAACAGTTGAGGGTGTTGATTGAAAGAGAAATTGCTAAACAAATTGGAGGGATTAGTCTTCTATCCCAGGCAGCCTTTCAAAGGTGAGTGTGGATGTGGTCCATCGCTGAAATGACAGTTGTGAGATTGGGGCTTGAGCGGGAGAAGAACAATGTGGTATTCTTCAGGATCTAGTAAGCGGGGTCAGGTAAACCTTTAGTTATGTTGATTTGTATGAGAATGTAAGCATGCTTACTTTGAGTACTCTGTGGAGCTGGCTGACAAGTTCCCACTCATCCTCAGCCAATTCAAAGCACCGCAAACCCAGGTCCTGCTGTTGTGTGACCAACTCAATGGCATTGCGATATTTGATGGCATATTCAAGCATGTCAAATGTTGAATTCCACCTGGTGGTGACATCATGGGGCATCAAAGTCACTGGCATCTTCAAGTCATGCAAAATGGTTTTCCAGGCAGGCAGGACACTAGTTGTCAAATGAATAATCTTGTATGCAAGCTTGCGCAGCTGCCAGTGGTAGCGAGGCTGTTAGTAGTTAATTATCAAATGGTAAGCTTCACTCTAACCTTCATGAGCATGAGCTTGACAGGCTAAATGGCCATCTCTAGGTCACACCACTTTTCATCTGCCAGCTCCTCCATCTCATCGACCCATCTATCACCATTGTCCTTCAAGGTCACCTCTTCATCATCAGCACTCACATCGTGGTCAGCTACTGTCCTTGCTTCCTCTTCCACCAGCTCTTGACTAAGTGCCTCAAGTTCATCATCCATATCTGAGTCAGTAGTTGTCTTAGTGGTATCAACATGTTTCTTTTTGATGTCAAACTGGTGTATCAAACTCTTCACAATCAAGTTGACAATGTGGAGAAAACAATGAGTCTGCAACATGGGACTACCAAATCTGTCTACTTGCACAGCAAGTTCTCTGATCATTGCATCATTGTTCGACATATTGTCACATGTGATGCTCAAGATCTGACACTTGTCAGTACTAGTAAGTGACAACTAAAATCTTTTAGGTACCTTATCCATTAGCTTAAAATTGTCCAGCATGCTTGCAAACACAGTTACAAGCTCAATCCCTGTATGGGACTAGCAATGACCAATCAGCGCTTATCCAAAACGTCCATGAGAGGTAAGATTACCTTTGCAACCTCAATTATGTCTAATGGCATACTTAGCGGCATGCCTTTGTGCTCAAAGTGCACACCAAATGCCACAAATGCACAATGGTTGGGGGATGTCCAAGCATCTGTCATAAAGTTGAGTTTACTATCATATTCCTGGTATGTTCTTTAGTTTCGGGTCTCAAACAGCAACAGATTACTTACCTGTAACATCCTAGCAACCAATTAGTGAGTACAAGCAAACATAAGTTGCACATCATGTGAAATGGTGGATGGGGAAGGTATGTAGTATTCTGGTCATCCTGTTTTCATCAATAAGTGGAAGCCATGATCACTGACAATCTTAAATGGGTGCAGGTCCTCTGCAACCAAGTGAACAATTTTGGCTCTATGAGAACCAAGTTTAGGACCTCTCAACACAACTTTGAACAAGATGTACTTACTTTGTCTCTGTGCAAGTATGTTGGCGATAGGAGTAAGTCATCTTTCCCTTCTCTTTGTGCTCAAATGAGGCTAGAATTGACCTGTTGCGCAAGAGACCACCAACAACACTTTTGTGTGCCTCATTCGCATCCTTGGCATTATCGGCTGCTTCCAATGTTGCGAACGCTGAGCGAGCACACCACTGGCCTCAGCTTCACAGGTTATTACCGAGCCTGGCAAGGTAAGAGGAGGGAGAAGAGGAACTCAAGCATACCTATCACCTATAAGGTAGCGGGAAGACAAGTGGTCAAAGCTGGAGATGCTAGCTGAGACACTTGGGTTTATATACTACGGAGTACAGTGCACAGACCATAGGGTCTGTGGGATAAACTACTATACATGGCTAGCTAAAGTTCATGATCGTGAGAGAGTTCCCACCAGGGTCAACGGAGATTAAAGGGGCGTGCCAGCCATGAGGCATGACATCATATGATGTCATGGTCTGGGCCCGGTCATGTGACAGGTCACATGATGAGAAAAGAAAAGGGGCATGAAGATGGTTTGTAACATCCAATGCCTCTCCACCCTAGCACAGTCTCACATGCTTATGCATGTTCCTGGTAGAGTGAGCATCTTTTTTATCCAAATATCTTCTGACAGTGATCTTGCAATGCTGTTTTGCACATTTAAAGTCATGTGCACAGCGGCCCCCAACCTCTATGATACATGGTTTGGCCTTGAAGAAGGCATAAATAGGTGAGACCCATTCTTGCATCAGATAACCTAGCAATCATGCTAAGCTCCATGTTTGATATGAAAAACATAGACACACCCAATTTGTCCTCAGCAATTTCCCTCTCCTCAGATTCCCTGGGTGTAGCCTGCCAGGTACTAGTATCTCCATTGGTGGTGACAATCTCAGTGTCCATCTGATCACCACTGCATCTCAAGGTATGTGATGTGGCATTGGATGCAGCTGCTGACCCACTATTAACAATGTCATCAGCTGTCAACTTCTTTTTTTTGCAATGAACATTCTCGCTGTGTCATCACCACTGGCCTTCTGCCTTTTCTTGGATGCTGCAGCATCCTTCTCTTTTTTTGCCACAGATGTCCCTGCTATATCATTACCCCTTTCAATGACTGTGACAATGGTGGTGTCCTCACTGGCCTTCTTCTTCTTTGATGTCATTGACTCTTTGACAGCTGCTTTTGCCTTTTCAGTCATCTTCATCTTCTGCCCTACTGCCATCAAGATAGCATTGGCCTCCATTTTGCTGGTGAGCTGTGTTGATCTATGTCCAGAGTGGAAAACTTCAAGTTTTTGCCAGTATGCACTCAGACTCAAACAGTTGAATCAACTGGTGGATCACTTGCGGAAGACCTCCCTGATTTGAATTTACTAGCTAGTTACATGTATTTGGTAGTTCATTCATTGGGTTCATAAATAAGTTTGTACCCACAGCATGCTCATACTCATGGCATGGGTGCAGGTATGGGTATGGATACCCAGCATGCTGGCCCATACCCATACCCACATGGTACCCATACCCAGTACCCACACGGGTATTCCATATCTGTGGTATAGTCTAATTATGCAATCAAACTCCTACCCAGAAATCACAAGATTGATTGCAAGGTCTATCCCTTAGGTCTAGGAGAACAAAAGGAACTGGATGACTTTCTCAAAAAGAATCTGATGTTGGAGCAAATCAAACCATCCAAGTTCCCATTTGTGTTAGCATTCTTCTTCATCAAGAAGAAAAATGGCCATCTTAGGCCCATACAAGATTACCGGAAGCTAAACAATATTACCATCTGCAACTGGTACCCACTACCCCTTATCAATGAACTCATCAACAAGTTAAAGAAAGCTAAGTACTATACAAAGTTCGACATTCATTGGGGGTACAACAATGTGAGAATGAAGGAGGAGATGAGTAGAAAGCCATGTTCCATACCAATTGCAGCCTGTTCGAACCACTTGTTATGTTCTTCAGACTCACCAATTCCCCTGCCACCTTTCAGACCATGATGAATGCCCTCTTCTGAGACCTTATCAATCATGGAGTGATTGTTGTCTACATAGACAACATCATGCACAGAGACACTTGAGGAGCACTGAAAGGTTGTTGAGGAGGTGCTCTCTATACTTCACAAGGAACATCTCTTTCCCTGGCACAATATGTGCAAATTTGAGATACAAGAAACTGAGTTCTTAGGTATCATTATATCCCAGAACAAGGTGAAAATGGAGCCAAAGAAGGTCCAAGCCATCAAGGACTGGCCCATATCTGTAAACTGGAAGACACTTCACAGGTTCCTCAGTTTCCTCAACTTCTACCAATGTTTTATCTGCAATCTCACAAGTATTGCATGACCTCTTAATAACTTGACCTTGGAGAAGAAAGACTTCATCTGGGATGACACCTGCCAAAAGGCATTCTAGACCCTCAAAGACACCATCTCATTGGCACCCACTCTTGCTATGCCTACAGATAACAACCTATTCCACATTGAAACTGACAGGTCAGGCATCAGATTAGGTGCTATGCTCTTTCAATTGCACAACAGCATCTGGCACCCAGTAGCCTTTATCTCCTGTTCCCTTAACAACATGGAATGCAATTACCATGCAGCCGACCTCAAAATGCTAGCTGTTATGTTTGCCCTCCAAGAATGGTGCCAATACCTACCCAGTGTGGCCCATCCTTTTAAAATCCTGACAGATCACAACAACCTGACCTATTTCTGTCAATCTCAGGACCTTTCACAATGCCAGGCCTGGTGGCAGCTCACTCTCCAGGAGTTTCACTACCACTTCACCCACTGCCCCAGCAAAACCAATTCAGCAGATTCACTGTTCTGGAGGCCAGACTTTAAAAGGGGGGTGAGTGATAATAAGCAGCAGGTATTGTTATCCAACCATCTATTTTTCCCCCCAGCATTACCCACCAAACACACCTTCTTTCTTTCTGCAAGAAGAGTCCACATCCACACCACCAACCTGCCTCACTCTATTGAAACTCTCATAGCAAAACTCCAGCACAAACAAGAGAAATTTGCTATCAAAGAATTGAAAAAGGAGGAAATGGTGTGGAAAGAGGTTGATAGACTACTACTATCAGGAACAACTCAACAACTCAAAATGAGAAGTCGAGAGGCCGAAACCACAAACTAAACTAAGGTGTGGCAAAGGCACACACACAGAGAATAATCCATAGTGATGAGAATACTAAGCACAAGGACTACTGTACAGGACAAGTGCTACTTATATAGGATGTCTAACCCTAAGGCCTGTATCTAGATCTGAGCCCTGTGCCTGAATAATGACTAACAGATATTAAATATGATCGGAATGAAACTAAATATGAAATGATAAATAAGCAAGAGATGGAATGATGTCATGGTGATGTCAATAGGCTAGACCATGACGTAATGGTGATGACATAACCTGATGTTGATGGAATGACGCAATTGAAGGTAGCCTAGACCTGAATTAATGGGTAAAGGGGAAATATAAGATAATTGGACAAAAGATTAAGGATAGGGGTTTATCATAGGGGTTGAAAGACGTAAATATCGTAAAGGAAAATCGTGGTTCTGACAACTACAATGGAAGAATCTCCTCTATGTTCCCAACAACAAGGAACTCTGAGAGCATATACTCAAGGAGAACCATGATCACCCACTTGCTAGTCATCTGGGTGTTCAAAGAATAAGAGACCTAATAATGATCAAGTACTACTAGCCCTCAATGAGACAAGAGGTCATGATGTACATCACTGGCTGCAACAAGTGTCAGAAAGCAAAAACCAAGATGCAGGCCATGGCTACCCCCCTACACCCAAATGAGGCCCCCTCCACTCCTTGGGAGGTGATCTCAGTTGATATCATCCCCCCTCTAATGGCAAGAATACTATTCTAGTCATGGTGGATCAACTATCCAAGATGATGCACCTATTCCCTATGTCAGATACCATTATGGCTCAGGGTGTTGCCTTGATCTTCTGTGACCAAGTATTTAAACACCATGGGACCCCATGAAAGGTCATATCGGACTGTGGTCCCCAATTCATTTCCCACTTCATGAAAGATTTATATTCCCTCCTATGTATAGAAGGGAACCCTTTCATAGCATACCACTCCCAGATAGATAGACAGATCAAAAGAATCAACTCTGAAGTCTGTTATATCCACTCTGAACTCCACCCTCCAAATCCCTTATCCCCTCTCTGGTACTCCATAACCTGGACTTCATACCTCCATACCTGGACTCCTTCCTTTCCCCTCAGACTTTCATAGTTACCATATTTAGTATTCTTCTTGTTCTTCCTTGACCCTTCATTCCTTCCTTTGCCCCTCATTCTTACCATAGACCCTTTGCCACACCATATACCTTCCCCTATGTATGTTCTCCACCTCCACATGCTTTCCTTTTACCCAAGGTACCTTACCATATGCTCCTCCATTCTTCCATCTGAACTCTAATCAGACTTTAGTATATAAGTTCTCTGTACTCCGCCCTTGTATCTCAGTACAAATATCACACTAGTCTCCTCCAGATCCTTGTTTGGTCTCTTCCTCTCTCTCTCACCTTCCCTCTCCTACAAAATATGAGGACTGAACCTCAGCAAGGGCATGACACATAAGTTCTGTGCCAACATCCTCCTAGGTACTCATCCTCCATTTGTCTCCTGATGAACTTCATGCATTAACCTTTGGACCTCTGGCCAGACTTGAGTCCAGAGGACCTGGACTTAACAAAGTTGAACTTTACCTCCACCTGTACATCAACCACCACCAAACTGATTGGGCTGACTAGCTCCCTTTAGCTGAGTTTGCTCATAACTTGAAAACCTCCAGCACTACAAACACCTCCCCTTTCATTCTCAACTATGGGCAGCAACCTCTCATCCACATGAATACCCATCGGGAGGTGAAGAATAAACTTGGACTTCACCCATCAAATGAAGGAGACCCATGCACAGGCCAAGTAGGCTCTGGAGAACACGATGGCAGAGATGAAGAAGTATCACAATCAGATGTCAAGAAAACTGGTCGAATACAAATGAGAGGACCTGGTCCTACTCGACGGGAGGAATATCCAATTTGACTGACCCTCAAGGAAGTTGGCTAACAAGAGGTATGGGCTGTTCAAGGTCATAGAAAAGGTTGGTACTGTGGCATACAAGCTGCAGCTTGACAAAACATGGCAGGGCATCCATCCAGTCTTCCACAAGTCTCAACTTTGGCCATACACTATGCCATTATTCCCATCCCAGAAGCTTAATGACTTGCAACCCCCCTCACAGGTCATCCAATGACAAGAGGAGTATGAGGTCGAGAAAGTTGTCGACTCTTGTAAATGATGAGACAAGGTGGAGTACCTAGTCAACTGGAAGGGATATCCGATTGAGGAATGCACTTGGGAGCCAAAAGACAATCTGGCAAATGCCAACAACAAGGTCAAAGCCTTTCACCATGCTTACTCTGATGCTGACCATGCCTCCACCACTTCTGTCCCCTGCAACTGCTCCCTTTGTCTCTCATTGGTTACTGCCGTCTTCACTAACCCTGGGTTCTGTGCCCTCACAGCCCAGCTCAATTGCTTCAACAACTCCTACTTCAACATTTCTGGGCCTCACAATGAACCAGTCATCACCAGCATTCTGGTTGATCAGGACAATGACCCTTGAAAGGGGGGTGATGACAGAATGCTCTATTCATTTCCTTTATTTTCCTTTTATCTTATCTCTCATCTCAAATCCTTCCAGAATGTTCAATGACATCATTGGCCTAGACCCTATGTCATTGCCAAGCCCATGACTCATCATGATGTCACTGCTCAGTTAGCATATTACTCATTTCTCTCACACCTGCCCTAAATCCCTTACCTATGTATATAAATCCGTCAATACGCTGTACTATCTCCTCATGCTTGGAATTTATCATTCTTCTGACCTCTACACTACTCTTTCAGTTGTGTCTCTTCAGTTCCTAATACCTGTATGATATGCTTCTGCACCATGATCCCCTGACATTGCCCATACAATCTTTTAAAGTAGCTTCTGGTCCCAGAGAAACCATAGAACTCTATCTCTATGGATTTTATCAAGCAGCCTCTGGCTTCCTCTGGCTTCACTGTCATCCTCATCATCAATTGGTTATTGAAGCAAGTCATCTTCATTTCAACTCACAACACCATTACCTCTGCTGAGCTAGTGAAAATATTCCTTCTCCACATTTTCTCAAAGCATGGAGTACCCTCCTATGTCACCTCCAATAGGGGCTCCAAGTTCATATCACACTTCTTCCAGTCTCTAGATATGTGTTCATACATCACTTCAGGTTGGGCAGACAGAATCTGCTAATCAGACCTTTAAGCAATACCTCTAGATCTATTGCAACTACCAGCAAGATAACTGGTCAGAACTCCTTCCACTTGTGGAATTCTCTGACAACAATGTGCCTAGTGCTACCACTGGTGTTTTTCCCTTCTTTGCCAATAAAGGTTACCACATGAGTCTCACTGTCTACTCTGACCTTGCTTTCACCTCCTCTGGCCCAGTCCTACACAATGGACTTGGACCAACTCCATGAATTTCTCTGGTCAGGGATGTTGGAAATGCAAAATGTCAGAAACACATTTTTATCTTTATGATCTGTTATGATCTTATTTTACCCAATTATCAGGAACAACTCAAACAACTCAAGATGAGAAGTAAGAGAGGCCAAAACTAAGGGATAGACTAAGGTGCAGCATTGGCACACACATAGAGAATAAGCCCAAAGTGATGAGAATTCCAAGAACAAGGACTAATACAGGACAAGTACTACTTATATACGTAAATACTAACCCTAATGCCTGAATAGCCCTAAGCAATGATTGAGATCTGGTTAAGATCTGAGCAAAGCCCTTGACCCAAGATTACTAACAGATCAATGATCTGTGGAGATAAATAAGCTAAATGATCAATTTACAATTGGATGTGAAATATAAGTAAGCTGATGAGTAAGCAGCTGATAAATAGAATGGAATGATGATATAAATATGTAATGATGTCATAGGTTATGTCAATAGGCTAGACCTTGACATAATGAAATGGAATAATGCAAATGAGAGTAGCCTAGACCTGAATTAGTGAAATGTGAAGAGAATAGTAGGGTAAAGCAGTGAATTAGGGAAAAGGATGTAGAATAGGGGTGAGAATATATTGTAATAGACATTAAGAAACATTAAGAAATTTGTGGTTCTGACACCAATCTTATCTTATCTTATTAGAAGGTTGTTATGAACCGCGTGCAACTAACTTTTACCTCTACACTCTTTTCATCACTTTCCTTCATCCTCACGCTCCTTTCGTCACGTGACCTCCATGAGGCTGATCACATGACCAGTCATGTGATACGTCCAGACCCTCGACGTCATCTATGACATCATAGCCTCTAGGGTTACACGTTGACAACCCTTAGACTACCCTAACCCTTATCTCCATCGGATCTCCACGGCAATCCTGCCACCTCCTAGATCTCCCGATCCGATCTAATCTCCTCCTCATGTATCACCCCTATTTATCTAGATCCCATCTCCGCGGATCTTAGATCCAGATCTCAGGGTTTGCCTCACGGCAACCATGCACTTCTCATCTCCGTCCGCACTTCCATTCCCTACCCACAGTCATTACCGTCTTTCCTTATGTAGCATAGCCTTATCTATTAGTTACCATGTATAGTAGTGTACTGCTTGGTCTGTGCGCAGGCCTGTACAATATATAAGGCGGCGGTCCCAGCTGGCTAAACCCCAGCTTTGACCACTTGTCTAGTTCACCCTTCGTAGGCCCCTGGGACTTGGGTTAAAACCTCGTCTGCTAAGGGTTCTCCTCCGATCGGCTATGCTGGCACTTGTAGTTCCCCTGCCAGGGTTACAGCATTCCATTCTCTGCCGGCTAGCCTCGTTATCGGCTGTAGGTTTGGTTGTTTCTTCCGGCCGAAGGGTTTTCCTGTTCCCTTCGATGGCTGCTCGTCGCAGTCATAACACCTGGACACAATGCCAAGGACCACCCAACTGTCATCATGCCGTCCCACCACACCCAGCAGACCGTCGCTGCCATATCTGCACCCGATTCCACCCACAGTGGTTAGACAATCATCTAGAATGAAGCAGCCACCGGTTAAGGATGACAACCCAAGATTCTTCATGAACGCTTACTAGAAGGCAACCATGCCAGAGGAGCACATTGAAGGGAATCACAAGGACAGCGAGGCACCTGTCGTGGGAAGCACACAGGGAGAGTGTGGCATGGAAGGTCAGGGGACCGAGAATGCACCAAATGCAGAAATGTCACAACCCAACCATGACACGAGTGGTGAACACGTTGCTTACTGAGCAAATGCCACATGCGACAATGAACCCACCACATTCGAAGATGCCATGAAATGCCCAGATGCAGACCAATGGTATATGGCCATGGCAGAGGAGCTCCAAATGTTCCAGAAACTCGGCCTATACAAGGAGGTCGAACGTCTGGCAAATCATAAGATAATCGATTCGAAATGGGTTTTCAAGATCAAACATGGACCCATGGGCAACATTGAAAGGTATAAAGCCCATCTAGTAGCCAGAGGGTTCACCCAGGCGCATGGTATCAACTACATGGACATGTTTGCCCCTGTCATGAAATTCACGACCATCCACATCCTGCTCACCCTTGCCGCCAAGTACAATCTGGAAGTCCACCAGATGGACGTCAAGTCCACCTTCCTGAATGGTAAACTCAATGAAGAAATTTACCTTTGCCCACCTCCTGGCTTCTGAGACACAGACTTAGTCTGGCATCTCTTCCGTGCATTATATGGACTGAAACAAGCCTCGAAGGCCTGGTACGAGCGACTACAGGAAGTGTTTGAACTACTGGGTTTCACTCACAGCAATGCAGATCACAGCCTATTCTACAAGTCAGAAGGTGGCATCCTCATCATCATAGCTATCTACGTCAACAATAAGCTAATCTTTTGCAAGGATAGAGCCATCATTGATCACCTAAAGACCCAGCTGTCGAGCACGTACGATCTCTCCGATTTAGGTGAGGCACGGTGGATCCTAGGGGTGGAGATCATCCATGACCAAGACAAAGGCACTGTTGAGCTCTCACAAAAGAAGTATGTTGAGTCCATCCTGGAACAGATGGGCATGCAGGATGGATGTGCCATGGGCACACCGATCGAGTGAAATCTTAAGCTGGTCAAGCTTGACCAAGCTGAGATGGATGCCACACGCTACCAAAGCACCCTAGGGGCACTCATGTATGCAATGCTAGCGATACGTCCAGACATCGCATTTGCAGTGGGTGTACTTAGCAGATACGCCACAGCACCTGCTGATCACCCATCAGCAAAATGTCAGTCTACTTTTTTTGGACTTAAGTTACTTTGGGTCTTTTTACATACTTTTCTCAGACTTACGTCTCTTTACACCCAACTTGGACCGGGAGTTGAAGCGATGAGCTCCCGAG
>JBBPTJ010000291.1:0-16660 GCA_038094035.1 Pulveroboletus aff. ridleyi
ATTCTAGCACCCACACGACTGTTCTCTTTGCCATTATCCTTACATTCATATTCACAGTCTATGCAACCTCACCCGATATTGGTTCGATCAGCAAAATGCACCAGCTTCTCTCAGAGGCTACACAGATCACGCCAGTTTCTGGAAATGCTCAAGGGTCCTACCTCACACTCCGGTCCTTGGATGGGTTAATATTTGGTATCATCAACCTTGTCGGGAATTTTGCCACTGTGTTCCAGGACCAAGCATACTGGCAACGTGCCATTGCCAGTCGGCCAGCTACGACTGTCAAGGCGTACTTGATGGGAGGGCTGGCTTGGTTTGCAGTTCCATTTGCGTTCTCCACGACGCTCGGCTTGGCCGCTGTAGCGCTCGAAGCTGTTCCCGCGCCATCATCACCGACTCAAGTGCCCACCGCGAACGGATTTGTGCCTTTACTTCAGCATCTAACAAATGACGAAATCTCGGCAGGACTCCCTGCCTCCTTTGCAGCTGCAACGCTCCTAGGCAAAGGTGGTGCGGCAGCATTGTTGATCGTGTTGTTCTTGGCCGTGACGAGTGCTACAAGTGCTGAGCTAATCGCGGTCTCGTCTGTTTTAACATACGATGTTTATGTGGTAAGATCATATTCTGTGTGAGATCCATGAAGGGTTTGAACTATTCGACAGAGATACATAAACCCTCAAGCTACGGAGCAGCAGATTCTACGAATGAGTCATGCTGGTGTATGTATTCTCTTCTCTCGAGGGTTGTGGTGTTCCATTAACGACACTCTATAGATCGTCATTTTTGCCCTTGTAATGGGCATCGCTGGAACCATTTTCTATTACATTGGGGTGTCTATGGGTTGGCTCTACGTATGTCAAGCTGTGTTTGCATTGGAATGGACCTCTAGATTGACCTGACATTGTGGGCAGACCTTTATGGGTGTCATTCTTGGTTCGGGAGTCGTTCCCATTGCGCTCTGTGTCACATGGAGCAAAGCCAATCGTATGGGATGCATCGCTGGTGCAGTGATCGGGTTTGTTGCTGGTATTGTTGTGTGGCTCGCTGTCACAGCGGGACTGAATAACAATGTCATCAATGTAAACGTAAGTCATTTCACTTTCCTACAGGATCTCGGCTCATGTTCTACCACTCTACTATTAGACGAGTGGAGGTACGATCGGGACCATGGATAATGAGGCAGTGTTTATATTAAGGCTCTTAAATCAGGTTCCTATGAAATGCTTGGTGGAAACCTTGCTTCGATTGCAGTGGGCGGCATTGTCTCTGTGATCGTGTCTATGATCGTGCGATAACATCCAATTCCTCAGTGTCCACAGGAGAGTTGACATGTTGAACTGCTGACAGTGGCCAGATAATTACGACTTTACTGAAACTAGAGCAATCAACATGCAAGTTGTGAAGCACGCGACAAATTATGTTCGGGATGTAGAAGCAAAGAAGAAGGATGCACCAGTGTCGATCGCATCCACCTTAGACGATATCCAGCCTGATGACGAACTCGATCCTGTGGGCCTCAAAAAGGCATTCAAATTTGCTGTGTGGTCGTCTGTGATAATGGTATGGTTCGAGTGAAAAGATTTTCGGATGGTGTATTTCTGATCCGAGAGCCTATTTTCGCTCCCCATCTTGCAGACATTGATATTCATGATTCTCATCCCTCTCCCTCTGTTCGGAGCATCCACAGTGTATAGCGTGACTGGATTCTCCGTCTGGGTTGTGATCGGAATACTCTGGACGTTTTGTTCAGCATTTACAGTTGTGTTGTATCCCCTATGGGAAAGCAGGACTGCTCTGATGCTGATCATAAAGGGAATGGTTAAGGTGAGTTCCCATTCTCCTGATGTCTGGGATTGACTATTCACCTCTTTGCCTCCAGGATGTTTGTTCACCTGGGTCAGGTGCATATGTTGCACCTACCCTTGTTGGAATGGCCAGTGCTTAACATCATGAATGAATGGCCAATAGGTTATGTAGTATACTTTGCAAATGGATAAGGTTCTGCATCAGGAAATCTGTACAATTACTTTTTCACACTTGACACATTTTGAGATTAAGATTCTGTCCCAAGGGCCAAAGTGCCTAAACATGGATAAGCTTGCAAAGTACATCAAGCAAATTCTTACATTAACTAAATATTCTGTTTAAGTAACTAATCTGAATGAAAGCTTACTAGTTCAATAGGTGGCATCTAATGGTAGGATCACAATATAAAGCAAGGAGTTTAAGATAAGCAATAGATGATCTTTGAAGCAGAGTCTTAATCTTTAGGCTGGGACAATAAGGCTATACATGGGTTTGTTATATATATATAACTAGTTAATTATGCAGGTCAGAGATCAAAGAGAGTGAGTATATATTGTTAGGCTATAGCAAGGATAGCAGACATCTGCCTTGGTATTACATGTGAATGTTTTCCAGGTATAGATATGTATTTAGTCATGACTTTGAAGTATATATAGAGACTATGCAATCCAATCACAAGTATGGGTAGAGATATTCATAAATATCTCTACACTTCATAGATCACATGACCAGTCACATAACCAGGCCTAGACCATGATATCATGCCTTATAGTTGTTTGTATACCCAAATCTGCCTGAATCTCCCTATCCTAGGTTATAAGTAATTAAAGTAGGAGGAGACATGGTCATTAACCTCCCAAATCTGGGTCTTTTAAGCTTTATAGACATGAATGATTCATCCGGAGTGGCATTTACATCAGCAAAGTTGTAAAATTGTGACATTGGGTGATGTATGACCTGCTGGCACTACTAACCAGAGATAATGTCATACATGCATACTATGTGCAGATTCTCATTGCAGAAAACATATCACAGCCCTCATAGATATTTAGGAATACTATACACTTGTATCAATAATGACACATGCAGTATATGCTCTGTCTTTCCAATGTGACTGTCTGATATGTGAATATATGGACTGTAAGCTTGAGTGATAGTAATGACTACAATGACCCATATTGTTATGAATCCCCTTGCACCTAACTTTTAACACACTTCATTCTTCTTCACTTTCCTTCATTCCAACTATCATATCCACTAGTCTGGATCCTCAGATCCAACTCTGGACTCAACTCCAGATCCATCTCCTCTGATCTCCAGTGCATTCTTGATGAGTCTGTTATGCTCAATCCTGAAGAGTTGAATGTGAACTTGGCAAGAAGATCCTAAACCTTTGAGTCAAAGGGGTACCTAGCAACAGCAAGATCAAGGGTTCATCCCAGCAATGGCTAGATGGGGGACTTTCCAGTGAAGTGAGTGGTTTGAGGACAATCCCTTGTAATCAGGGTGGGATGCAGGCACAAGCAAAAGTGCTCATTCAGGTGTAGAGTGAAGACACAAGAAAAGGAATAAAACTTTGTATAAGCCAAGTAGGTCTAAGCTGAAAATACAGGGAGCTACATGGCATGGTTTATATACAAGGACCAGAGAGTGCTGAGTAATTGTATGGAAACTGAAAGAACATGAAGGAATAATGGCTGACTGATCATTGAGTCAGCAAGCCAATGGCAGAAGGAACACCATGAGTAAGTGTAGAACACTGGGGAATACAAGATAATGATCAAGTATGTGGTGAAAGGAGCTACAAGCTTAGTATGACAAGAACTAAGTGAGGAGAGATAAGTCCAAAGAAGGAAAAGAACAAAAGGCAAATGAGAATTGTAACATTACCTCTGTTTTAGGGGGTGGAGTCCATGATGAACACTAGAAGTCACCATAAGAGAGGCCTGGAGAGCCCATGATGTTACTCCACCCCACTTCATTGATAATGTCCTTGATATTGGTGGACTCAGGTGAAGATGCATGAGGTGCAGGGATTGGGATGGGATGCTGCAAGGTCCTAGGGTGGTATGGGTTACCATGAGATGGTTGGATCAAGGATGGTGAGGGTGGTGAGGGTAGGGAGTGGGGAGAATGACAGGAGCAGTGTGAGGAAGAAGACAAAGACAAAGACAATGGGTGTCATATTCACCATTCTGGATCCTTGGCTCCAGATCCAACTCTGAACCTACCTCCTAGACTTCTGGTGCATTCTTGATAAGTCCACATCTCTGACATTCCAGACCCTCTGTACTTAGCATCCCTTGTTCTCTGTGTTATATTCCATTCTTTGCTTACACTACATAGCCACTAGTCTCACCTCCAGTCATCCTCCATTCCTGTGCTCTGCTTAGGAGCACAGTTGGTACACTTAGCATCTATTCTCCAGACTTTTACTAAGTTCTATGTTTTGTGTCCATATATAAGTCTCCACACTCTGTTATAGATACTTCAGTTTGAATATTGACTTGGATAGTCTCCCAAGCTCACTCTGGAGCCCATGTAGTCACATTTGCCTGTATCATACAGTGAGCCTGCTTGCAAAAGATCTGACATATACAGATGATACTGTGACAGGCCTGAGATATATAGGGCATGTAAGACACTGTTGGGCCCATCTGGCATGTATCCACATAGTATATGGATAACCCTGGAAAGGGTGAATATAAAATGGGTTGATGAGTATGACAGGGCCTGGAATGAGTGTACTATGTGACCCATCTCAGTATATACAGTTGTCCTGATGTATACAACTAGACCAAGTGGGGTGGGTATGATACACCTTGATGCATATGACCAGACTGAGCAGGGTGGGCATGAGTCACACTGATGCATACAGCCAGACCAAGTGGAGTGGGTTTGACACACCTTGATGTATATGACCAGACTGAGCAGGATGAGTGTGAGTCACAATGATGCATATGGCCAGACTAAGCAGGGTGAGTGTGAGTCACACTGATGCATACAACCAGACCAAGTGGGGTGGATTTGACACACCTCAATATATATGACCAGACTGAGCAAGGTGAGTGTGAGTCACACCAATGCATACAGTCAGACCAAGTGGGGTGGGTTTGACACACCTTGATACATATGACCAGACCAAGCAGGGTGAGTGTGAGTCACATCAATGCATATGGCCAGACTGAGCAGGGTGAGTGTGAGTCACAGTGATGCATATGGCCAGACCAAGTGGGGTGAGTTTGATGCACCTTGATGCATATGACTAGACTGAGCAGGGTGAGTGTGACTTACACTGATGCATACAGCCAGACCAAGTGGGGTGGGTATGACTCCCCTCAATGCATACAACCAGACTAAGCAGGGTGAATGTGACTCACACTGATGTAATATGGCCAGATCAAGTGGGGTGAGTATGACTCCCATTGATGCATATGACCAAACTGAGCAGAGTAAATGTGACTTGCACTGATGCATACAGCCAGACCAAGTGGGGTCACCCTATTTATCTTGACACATAGAGACAGACTGAGCACTGCAATAACTTGGCACTGATGTGTACAAGGTAACCGAGTAGGTTAGGAATACCTCATCTAGTAAAAACTTGGGTTAGGCTGGAGCCAAATGACTTGAAATTCAACTGATCAGTTTCTATGGAAACCTAAATCCCATATTTCCCAGAATCACTCTTCCTCCAAGTTTTTCTAACCCTCTCAAATCATCTCATCCATGAACTCTTTTGGAATTCATCATCATTGGGGGATATCATATACTGACAAGTTAGCAATGTATATGGTGTCAAGGTTTCAGGATGCTCTTCACTCCACTGATGATATGACCAGGAAAAATATTCCAGATCCATGCATTCCAATCCAGACTATTTTCAAGGCTAATAGGATAGTCAATGTCATTGAAAGGGCCTACTGAAACAAGTGTATGTTCTTTTCATTTAACAAGGCCCAACTTATGTCTTCCAGTGACCATTGGTGATATCGACTGTTGTAATTATTTAGTTTTTTCCCTAAGGATATGACACAGATAGATTACATAATCTCAGACTTTAGTTCAGCAGAGTCCAGTCATTGCACCTCAGTCCAGTACTTCCTACTTGAGACTGAGGTGAGACTCCCTACTTAGAATTACTATTTATCTCCAACTAACTATCCTGGCTATAGCCTAGACTGTTTCTTTACTAGGTTGGTAGATAATGATAGTCCAGTACTTCCTACTTGAGACTGAGCCTAGACTGTTTCTTTACTAGCTCTCAAAGACTTCTATTCAAAATCGACATTATTCAGCTTGGTGAATGAATCAAGAGGAGGGGACTTTCAGCTGTGCCATTAGATGCAGATTCTCTCTATTACAAAGAACTTACTGAACCAGCTGTGATCACTGATTGATCAGGCTATGTTCTACTTTGGTACTTACCAAGCACTATCAGCTGGTCAAATCAGGTGACCATGTTCTAGAGTATCCCAACCATCTTACTAACACATAAACCAAGGAATATATTTGGGAACAGCTGCCAATACTCTCTGGACCTCTCTCCTGTAGCTTGACAGGCAATTTGACCCAGTACTGGAGAACCTCTTCAGCTTACTTCTATTCTACAGTGAAGCTTCAAGGATCAATCAATTTATCCCCAGCATGGTTTTAACAGGGTAGAAATGTTCGTATTTACTTCATCTTCCCCTGATTTATTTATTTTATCTTCATCAGTTACAGGGTCAAAATGGGCCACCTGAAGTCTCAGCATTACTCAAGGCCTCCAAAGGTGAACTTGAAGCTTGGAAATGGCTGCTTGCTATGCAAGAGCATTTTGTTCTGAGGTTAGATGTTGGCTAATGAGTGGACAAGTTATTCTAAGAAGAATTAGTGAGTTAAAAGAATGTGTAGCTAGTCTCGAATGTCTCACCTCAGTCTTCAGTAAAAGTACTGGACTGAGGTGTGACAGAGTAAGTAACTCTGTAATGTCCGCATTTTGATTATGTAATCTGTCCTCAGTGACTAACTAAATATCAGTTCTACAACACGCCCACTCGATGAGTGATAGATTAAAAAATGATACCCATAGCTTGTATGAAGCAAGTATGCTTCTCTTGAGTAAGTCCTTTTGTAAGTATGTTGGCAACTTGGTCTGCTGTCAGGATATATTCAACAGAGATCTTGTTTGAGTCAATCCTCTCCCTAATGAAGTGATGTTGGATTGCGATATGTTTGGTGCAGTTGTGAAACATCACATTTTTCACAATGGCCATGGCTGATTGGTTATCTATTAGTAATACCGTTGGTTTGGGAGGAGCAGGATTGAGCTCATTGAACAGGGCATGGAGCCAGATGGCTTCCTTTGCAGCAGCTGAGGCAGCCATGTATTCGGCTTCAGTGCTCGAGAGAGCGACAGTTGACTGTTTCTTTGAAGACCAGGAGATGGCTGCACCTGTTAACATGAAAATGTATCCAGTTACAGACCAGTGATTGGTAGTATTGGCTGCCCAATCTGCATCAATGAAACCTAGTAGATCACTATCAATGCTGCCTTGAAAAATGAGGTGTGCGTTAGGAGTCCCCTGCAAATAGCAATAGACCTGTTTGAGAGCTGTGACATGTTCAGCGCCAGGGGTAGTGGCATGTCTGCTAAGGGCTCCAACAGTGAATGTGAGATCAGGTCAGGTCGCCAGTATTGCATACATCAAAGCACTGAGAGCGCTTTGGTACTCTTTTATGTCGGCTTCAGCTTTGTCCAGCTTGGCCAGCTTGACATTTGCGTCGATTGGGGTAACAACCAGTCTGCAAGCGGCCATGCCATAGCAGTCCAGTATCAACTCAACATAGCATCACTGTGTTAGCTTGATGGTCTGCTTATCATGATCACGGATGATTTCCATGCCTAGGATCCATCATGCCTCACCTAGGTTGGTCATTTCATATTCGCGGCTGAGCTGGATCTTCAGCTTTTTGATCACTTTCTGACAGTTTGACAGTATCATCTTGTTGTCAATGTATACCGCAACAATTATCAAGATGCCATCTTTGATCTTATAGAATATGCTGTGATCAGCCTGACATTGTGTGAACCTGAGTGACTCAAATACTACTTGAAGGAGTGTGTACCATGATTTATGGGCCTGTTTCAGCCTATAGAGTGCTCAGAAAAGTCACCAGACCTTATATTGTGAGTGATGGAAACCTGGAGGGGGTTCAAGGAATATTTCCTTGTCCAGTTTACCATTTAGGAATGCTGATTTGACGTCCATTTGATGGATTTTGAGGTCATATTTGGCTGCTAGGGTGAGAAGCACTTGAATGGTTGAGAATTTAGTGATGGGCACAAACGTATCTGTGTAGTTGACTCCATGGACTTGCGAGAAACCCCTTGCTACGAGACAGGCCTTATATTTCTCAATTTTGCCATTTGGTCCATGTTTGATTTTGAAAACCCATTTTGAGTTGACAACCTTTCGGTTTGGTGGGTGCTTGACCTCCTTGTATAGGCCAATCTTCTCAAAGTTGTTGAGTTCATCCATCATTGCTTTGTGCCAGAGGGTTGAGTCTGCGCGATTCATTGCCTCACTGTAAGTGCGCAGTTCATCTTCTGTGCTTATATCAGCATGGTAGACATGTTCAGCTTCTTCTGTTATACACTCACTTGCCCCCTCAACTTCTATCACCTCCTCAGCTCCATCGGCTGCTTCATCATCACTTCCCTTGTCTTCCCTCATCTCTCCCCTCTCCTCTTCAAGTCCTAGTGTCCCCTCAACTTGCAAGGTAGACTTTTCGTACGCATTTTTGAAGTATCGCTGATCATCATCTCGGATTGGTGTTTTTCTCTGTCAGGTCAATCTATGGACTTCGGGAGGTGGAATGGGATGCAGATAGGGTGATGGTGGTCCCCTTTGGGGTGCACTTGACCTTGTGAAAGGTTTGTATTGCTTTTCTGATGTTTTTGGGTCAGATTTGGTTGTATCATGCGAGAGGGCCAGTTCGTGCTGTACACAGCCTGCTGGAGTGTCGGGTGGCATGCTGATGGTATGTTCTACCTCTGCTTCACTTCCCATGTTGCTTTCTCCACTTGTTTCACAGTCTGAGAGCATTTGGATGCTCAGTCCTTGCTTCACAGGGTTTGGGGTGTCTTTGGTGGTGTTTTGAGTGTTCTTGGGTTGTGTTTGGTATGTTTTTGTCCCATTTCGAGTGCTAACATCTATCTCCACTCATATAGGACCGATTTTGTCACCTTCATCAAAGACCACATCACATGTTTTGATTATTTGACCTGTAGGGTGGTGTAGACACATAAATGCACTGCGGCTTTCAGTGTAGCCTAGGAAAAGGCATTCAAGCGATTTTGGGTTGAGTTTCTGTCGCTTTTCGTCAGGTATATGCACGTGTGCCTTGCACCTGAAAATTTGTAGATGCACAACTGACGGTTTATTCCCAGTGAATTGCTCGTGTGGTGTATAATCACCACTGATAGCTCACATTGGTACCCTGTTTATTATGTGTGCTGCGTGGAGTATTGCATTTCCCCAGTAGGAGTTTGGCAGACCTGCATTACAAAGCACAGATTGGGCGGCCTCCACAAGTGTGTGATTCATTCGCTCACTGATGCCATTTTCTTGTGGATTTGTTTTCTCATAGTGAATCCCCTTCTTCAATAGGTACTCCTGGAAGGGCTTGGACTCACATTTGCCACCACCATCTGATCTAAAAATGTTTGCTCACTCTCCAGTTGCCATTTCAGCACGTTCAATATATGCTACCATTTCACAAAATACTTCATCTTTCATTTTTAGGAGTTTGACCATGACATGGTGTGAGTAGCCATCAATGAACGTCATGAAGTATTGGTAGCCAGCTCAGGTTTGTGTCTTCATTGGTCCACAGACGTCTGAGTAAGTCCAGTGAAGAAGTCATGGGTTCATTACTGTTGACTCCTTAGTAATCGGGCTGTGATGTTGCTTGCCTTCAAGGCATGGCTTGCAAATTTCATTGTGCATAGTAGGGCCTATTAGCTCCATCCCACTAACCATTTCCTTTTGGAACAGTTTTCGGATGGATTTGAACGTTATATGGCCTAATCGCTGATGCCAAGTCTCTATCGAGGCCTTCAAAGCAATTGCTTTTGCCAAGTTTGCCTTGAGTGGTGTGTCCAGATTCAGGTATGGTAAGGGACCATAGAGGATCTGAGCTGTCTCATATACTCGTGGAGTAGCATGGAGAATATACAGGGAGTTTCGTTTCTGCCCGAGCGCTATAAGAGTGCCGTCTTTGGAGATATGACATAGATTGTCACCAAAGGATACATTGTAACCTTTGTTGGTTAGATGTAGTACTGACAATAGATTGCTGTTTAGCTTTGGAATATAGTAGACATTCTCAAGGATCATCTCTCACATCTTTTGGTCTCCGATATTGACATCTATGCAAATTTGTCCTATGTCTGTTGCATGTATAGAGCATCCATCTCCAACAATGACAGGTTGTGGTGATATCAAGGGCTGGAAGGTCATAAACCAAGAGCATTGTGAGCTCATGTTGGTGGATGCATCCGAGTTGATTATCCATTCAAACGGAGTGTTTTCATTGGTCACCAGCTGCTCTGCTATGAATAGCTGTAGTGGTGTGTCTCGCAAATCTATTTGCATGACATGGGCTGCTAATTCTGATTTCTCCTTCAAATCCTTGGGTTTTTCTTTCTTGGTCATTGGGGCTGCTGAGGCGTTTTTTACTGTGTCGTCAGCTATCTTCTTCCAATATTTTCCACCATGGTAGTTTCCACAGTCCTTGCACTTCTTCCTCTTTCTCTTGCCTTTCAGCTTCTCCTTTCCCTTCTCCTTTGACTTGTCGTTCGTTTTCATAGTAGGTCCCTTTGTGAGAAGAGCTGACTGTATAGCCTTTCTAGACTTCTCTTCTACTAAGGTCTGCGAGACCACAGAGTCGACAGAGAGTTTGTCAGTGGAGAACATCAGGATCGTTCGGAGTATTGAGTACGAGGTAGGAAGTGATATCACAATGGCAATTGCGATGAGTGTATCATTGAGAGGCTGACCTAGTGACTTTAGCATGTAGGCCTTCTGTCGCATCATGTTAAGCTGCAGTTCCATCTTGGACTTATCAGATAGGGTGCCACAGAAGAGTTCACCAATCAAATATGCAATGGTCTGGTGACCTTTGCCCTCATAGTGCTCGTTCAGCTTTTTCCATACTTCTTCAGCCGTTATAGAGTATAGGATACTGTTTAGTGATTCATCCTTCAAGGTAAGTGTGATCTGTGCATGGGCTTCCTTGTCTTGGCTTAACTAGTTGAATAGCATCAATGGGTCAGACCTATCAGGTTTTTTCTCAGATCTGTCTGCCACTCCCATTAGTCCTCGGACATCAAGGACCATCAAGACATGGAATTTCCATGTCTGGAAATTTGTTCCATCATTCTTGAGAGATGGGATATCATATAGACAACTTGAGCCTTGGCTTGTTTTGCTAGTGGATGAGATTGACTGGTATGAAGGAATGTTTGCTGAGGCTGAAGTAGAAGGCATTTCATAGTAAGATTTTCAGAGCGTGGGGCTCATAACCTTTTGTTCCAAGGTTAGGTGTTGGCTAATGAGTGGACAAGTTATTCTCAGTCTTCAGTAAAAGTACTGGACTATATATTAACCAACCTAATGAGTGGACAAGTTATTCTAAGAAGAATTAGTGAGTTAAAAGAATGTGTAGCTAGTCTTGAATGTCTCATCTCAGTCTTCAGTAAAAGTACTGGACTAAGGTGTGACAGAGTAAGTAACTCTGTAATGTCCGCATTTTGATTATGTAATCTGTTCTCAGTGACTAACTAAATATCAGTTCTACAACAGAGCATTCATCCCTTCTCTCAGCATCCTTAGCTATTATGCACCCCTGTCATATCTGTCAATCTGGAACTCTGGACTCAAGTCTGGATCCAACTCTGGACTCCCTTCCTGTGACCTCTGGTGCATTCTCAATGAGTCTGCTTCCCTGGTACTTCAGATATTCTGTATTTAGTGCTCCTTGTTCTCTATGTTACATTTCATTCTTCACTTACAGTACATAGCCACTAGCCCTGCCTCCAGTCATCCTTTGTTCCTGTGCTCTGCTTAGGAGCACAGCTCTGGTATACTTAGCATCTGTCCTCTGGACTCTGACTAACATTTATGTTTTGCAAGTCTCTGTACTTCTGTTGTAGATACCTCAGTTCAAATATTATCATAAGCTCTCTGGTCTCTGACCATCTGACCCCCTTGAGTCTCCAGACTCTCATCTGACCCATCCTTGATTTTCGTTGCTTGCAACAAGGTCAACTCTGACCCTAACTCATCCTTCAAAATTACAGGACACCCTGGACTTGTGACAAGGGTACACCACATAAGGTGAAGCCAAGTCCTGTCCAAACTCTGGACATCCTGGAGTTACCTTCCAGAGATCCAGTTTTAACAACCCTGAGATATATCAGACTGGTCTAGAGGCATTAGCAGGGCTTGGCAACTGGGTAGCTGCACAGGAGGACCCTGACCTAAAGGATATATTCCCTCTTTGGTTCTCAGTTTACAATTTCATGTCTATCATGGTCAACTGAGCCAGTTCATTTCATACCAATATCAATGGTAGGCCTCAGTGGTTTGATCTTCTGGTCTTGGTTGGTAACTACACTGAACTGGATTTTGTTATTCTCATCATTAAGTATTAGCTTCAGTATGATTCTGGAATGCTAATAGCCTTCTTGGGACAGATGCTAGAGCATGAAGTCAATAATGTCAAAGGGGAGCAAGGGGTCCTTACCTACTACATGAGAAACAATGTCCATAAATACATGGATGTTGCCCCCTGCAATTACATGAAGTATGATACATGGGGACCAACATAAGATGTATTTAGTTCATTAAATTGTGTTTTAGAAATGATTTGTTTCCAATTATTATTCCTTACTGAGTACTTGCTTCCAGGATTCATTTCATTTTTGGCACCCAAACTATGTTCACCAGAAACCTTGTTACAGTTGTTTTTTCTGTTAAGACCAGATCTCCAGGAGGTAACTCTGGAACTCCAGAGTTCAAGCAGGACTCAGCTTCACCATATGTGGTGCACCCTTGTCACAACTCCAGGGATGTTCTGTTATTTTGAAACATGGTTGAGGGTTGGATTGACCTTGTTGCAAGCAACAAAGGTTGAGGTGTCATATTATGCAAGCATGTGCACAGCTGCCTGATGGACCTAGACCGCTTTTTCGGACACAATACTTTAGAACTGCTGACACCTTTGTAACATGTATGGAGCTTATTTTCCTTTCATGCCTTTATTTGCCTTTGTTCCCCTTTCGACTTCATATCCCCTTCTTTCATATGATTAGTGGCACAGATAGTATATCTACTTGGTTTCTGAACCTGTCACCTCAGCTTGTTTGTCCTGTGCAATGACTGAGGTGAGTATCATGTATTACATAGACCATGTCACCTGTACTTATAGTCTACCCAGCGATCCCTTCACAGGTAACTAATATAGCTCATTTGTCCCATGCAATGACTGAGTGACCCCTTCACAGTCACTCCATCATGTGTCACCACTTGTAGCTCTTATAGGTTATGAGCCCTAAGCTCACTGCGTAAACAACAAATCGATTCAAGCACCTCTCCACTATGTCTACCACCATCCCACTCATAACTGACACCCTCCCAAACAACATTCCTAAGCTCAATGTGAAAGGAACAAACTGGGCCATATTCTCTTTCCGCTTCCAGGTCACTGTTGAGGTAAAGGAGATGTGGAGCCACTTCAATGGCACAGCCACCATGCTGACTAGGCAAACCCCACCGACAGCTGACAAGAAAACGGAAATAGATAAGTGGAAAAAGAATGAAGATATATCGAAGCATTTGCTTACTCAACGAATTCTGGATTCGACTGCACTGAAGGTGTGAAAGCTGGCGACTGTTGAGCTAATGTGGAAGGAGATCATTCGTGAATATACAGAGAAAGGCACTTATGCACAAACCGAACTCCAAGCTCAGTTCCTTGAATTGAAAATCCTGAAAGATGGTGATGTTTGCCAATTTCTTGATGATTTTTGGATGAAGTGTGAGGAGTTAGCATCCATCGGGGTAGATGTCAATGAAAAGGACTATCAATCTACCATCATTCACTCACTTCTGAACTCCCTTGCAAACTTTGCTTCAACTCAACTTGCTGCTGCTCGTCTCTATGCCACCTTGAAAACCATCGAACCTGACACCCTGATTTCATTGATCAGCAAGGAGGCGGACAGATATAAGGCGAAAGGAACAACTCGTAGTGATACCAAGGAGTGCAATGAAGCGATGGTTGTCTCCTCTTCTCGTACCTGTGGACAAGATCACAGAGGCCATGGTCAACATGGAAACAGACCAAAGCAGCTCTGTTGGACATGCAGATCGGATCAACATCTAGCTGCGAAATGCAATAAAAAACCTGCTGGTGAGAAGCAGCTGGTGACATCATCTGTTGGTAGTGCTGTCATATCCATTCCGATATCTGATCTCTAGACCCTTCACTCCTTCTTTGTATTCCATAATCCGGACTTCATCTTTCCATATTGGACTCTGTTCTCCTAGTATTGGACTTCCCTTGCTTTCCTTATTTAGTATTCCCTTTATACCTTCGACCCTCCATTCTCTAGTTATGACCCTTAGTCTCATCTCTTTGACCCTTCACCATACTACATGTTCTCACTACATATGTTCCCCATCCCATGCTTTTCTTTTACCTGACATACCTTACCATATGGTCCTCCATTCCTCTGTCTGAACTCCAGACTGGACTTCAGTATATAAAGCTCTTGTATTCTGCTTCTGTACCTCAGTACGAATATTAAACTAGTCACTTCCTGTCCCTCATCCGACTCCCCTCTCCCCTCTCTCCTACCCCCTACTTCCCTCCTATGAAATACGAGGACAGAGCCTAGGCAAGGGTGCGACACATAAGTCCTGCACCAATGTTCTCATAGGTACCCCCTTGTCGCTCTGAACTCTGTTCGTCCCCTCACAAACTTCATATACTAACCCTTGGACCTCTGATCGGACCTGGGTCCGGAGGAACCAGACTTGACAAGTGCCCACATTGCTATGATTGATGATGACAAAGATGGTATTTTTGGCATTGTCAGTGACAAGGACTCATTACCGGAACTAGAGAGCATCAGCAACAAGGACTCACTACCTGATTTGGAGAGCTTTCGAAATGACAACTCACTGTCAGATCTGCTGAGCAAGAGTGATGATGAATCCATCCCTGACCTCAGGGGCACTACCTCGGATGATGACAGCTACTTCTCTGAGGTCAGCGATGACCACCCTTGGGGAAGTAGTTGGCACAGTGACAACTCCGACAGTGATGATGACACTGTCCCTGTCCCTGTGACAGAGCTCAACGCTGAGGAACCTGCTCCACATGCAAAGGAACATGTTGAGTTATATGATTTTGGGACGACCCATCATCTTACCCCCGATTGTGAGTGCATGACCAATGTGCGGTCTATCCCTTCCAAGTTGTTCACTGCCGCAAACAAACAGAAATTTGCCACTACAGGAGTTGGTAATCTGGTCATTGATATACCAAACGGGATCACTACCTCATGGCTGCAGCTCACTGAGGTTCTGTACTCACCGGAGGTTGGGTACATGCTGGTCTCCATTGACCACCTAGATTGGATGAGCCTGTCCACCACTTTTGCACAGGGTTTTTGCACCATTTGTGACGCTGATGGAGAAATCATCAGTCAGATACCACACTCTACCAAGGGACTTTACTGTGTGGTCCATGACAATGATCATGCCACTGTGGCTGATGAGCAAATCACTGTGATGGAGTTGCATTGATGGCTCAGGCATATCATGCCCTCTGCTGCTTGCAAGCTGGCTGAGCAAGGACTGGTTAGCAGTTTGACCTTTGATCTCGAGGGAAGTGCAGATATCTTCTGTGAATCTTACGTCTATGGCAAGGCAACCTGCAAACCTATTGCCAAAGTGTGTGAGGGACCACAGGTAGATGCCACTGGTGACAAGGTTTTCCATTTGGGGACCCTCTTCTGTTGTGACCCTTGGCAGTCATCATTACTATGTTACCTTCATGGATGACCACACCCATCTGACGCATATGTATCTATCTGATCTGTCAGAAAAGCAATACTTTTACTGCTTACCGTGGCTTCAAGGCCTGGCTTGATTGGCAGTTGGCTGCCCAAGTAAAGTTACTCCACTCCTTAATCGAGGGGAAGAGTACCTGGGGAGGGTGTTTGTTCTGTATCTCGAGCACCAGGGCACTATGCAATGACTCACCATATAGGACACCTCACAGCACAATGGCATTGTGGAGCGTCTTAACTGCACTATCTTGGAGCGGGTGCATACACTTTTACATGCTAGCGGATTACCAAAGTTCCTGTGGGGAGAGGCAGCCCATCATGTTGTCTGGCTGAAGAATAGAACTCCTACCTGTGTGCTTGATGGAAAATCTCCTTACAAACTCGCTTTCAGCCGTCCCACTGACCTTCGTGATTTGCATGAATGGGGTTCCATTGTGCATGTTTGTACCAGCACTGGATCCAAACTTGGTGGTCGTGTTGAAATTGGCTGTTGGGTTGGTATTGATGAGCAGACAGAGTATGCTTGCCATGTCTATTGGTCAAAATCATGTGCTGTCACTGTTGAATGTGACTTCTTCTTCAAGCTGCTGCTGGATGCTGCCAAGGAGGAGAATAATGGCAATGTTTTGACAAGCGGCAACACCCCAGCACCGCACCACGAGGCCCCTGCCGCCAATGCACCACCATCAGCTAGTGCCACCATACCATAGCCTTATGACACAT
>JBBPTJ010000292.1:1981-16653 GCA_038094035.1 Pulveroboletus aff. ridleyi
GTTGATGACCCGTCTGATCTCAGGATGATTGTTGAAGATTCCTGGGACCATGAGGCGTTGAAAGTCTTTACCATGCCACTTTTGCGGTTTGTTGATTGGATGCACGAGAGAGTTGGTGATCGTTCTGCTTGTACGCTGCGGGACATGTTGGTGAGTAACCTCGTAAGGGCACCTTACCGCGTCTTTTCTCATCCCTTTCCAGGCCTGGGTGTCGTTCTCAAATGCTGTATTCACTCATGGTAGAGAAGATGCAATGCCGGCAGGCCAATTATTTGTAAGTCGACAGGTTTTCTTTCTACTGGCTCGAGGGCTCATCAGTGTTCTAGCACCATGGAGCCCACATGACTTTTTTGGATGGATTAGGTTCCTTGCCACAAACAGCAACATGTTCACTACAGACCTTGCAACAAATCAAGGATGAAGCTATTTGCAAGCTGCGCCAACTCGTCCCGTTCGATGGGCAGGATGCATCCTCTCACCTCTGCGACCCGTCTACTCGTGTCCAGTTTGGTCCTTTCGCGCTTCCCAAAGGACCAGCGAGTATCAGGATGCCCAGCTTTAATCTTCAAGCACCAACTGCTTATGAGAATGCTCTGCGAGTGGTTAGGGCCTGCCAGGTCCGTAAGCCAATCCTCTTAGAAGGGAGCCCCGGGGTTGGGAAAACTTCCCTCATCACTGCCCTGGCAAAGATTACCGGTTACCACCTGTGTCGTATCAACCTCTCAGACCAGACGGATCTGGTAGACTTGTTTGGTTCTGACTTACCTGTCGAGGACGGTGCCCCAGGACAGTTCGCCTGGAAGGATGCAGAATTCTTACAAGCTTTGCAAGAGGGCCATTGGGTTCTCCTCGATGAGATGAATCTCGCCCCTCAGGCGGTCCTCGAAGGCTTGAATGCAGTGCTGGACCATCGAGGCACGGCTTACATACCTGAACTAGGGCGTAGCTTCACTCGACACCCCTCATTCCGAGTTTTTGCCGCTCAAAATCCGTTGCACCAAGGCGGTGGGAGGAAAGGTCTCCCAAAATCTTTCCTCGACCGCTTCACGAAGGTTTATGTTGAGGAACTCACTCCCGATGATATGCTAGTCGTCTGTCGGGAACAGTATAGAGACTGTGACGAACATATCCTTCGTGCTATGATTGCGTTCAACGCTCGTCTGAATTACGAAGTCGTCCACAAACGGGCCTTTGGTCGGGAGGGGAGTCCCTGGGAATTCAATCTCCGAGATATTATTCGATGGGCAGAGCTTTTACGGACATTCAGCATAACTAACTATCCCCGACATTTGATGCGCATCATCTACCTGAGCAGGTTTAGGAACCCGCAAGATCGCGCATATGCTCAAGCCGTATTCGACGAGGTTTTCCCGACCTCTGATCCACCGAGCATTCCCAACTGTTACCCAGCGATCTCAAGTTCGCATATACAATTTGGTTATTACGCCACGAGGAGGCACAACATAACTCTTCCTCATAGAACTTCTGACGTCTTACAGGTACACCTAACAGCGATTGAAGCCATCGGTGCATGTCTCTCGAAGTCCTGGCTAGTTGTCGTGACTGGCTCTTGTAACAGTGGTAAAACGAGTTTGATAAGGTCTCTTGCCAATCTTTCGGGCAATTATCTTGATGAAGTCCACGTCTCCAAGGCAACTGACACAACAGATATCTTGGGTGGCTTTGAACAAGTCGATCATTTAACAAGAATCATTGCGGTCGCAGAGGAGGCAGTCCAAGTTGCCGAGGCATTCGCGCGCTCTACGTGTGGGGTCACTTCAAAACATCAATACCGAGCGGCCGTACAGCGTGAATTGTCATCCGGCCAGAGGACACCCGCATCGGTTTTACGAGCTGTCTCTGGGCTTTTGTCGGAACTATCGATGATACACGTTGATGACCCCTTTCTTGACGCAACCCGGCGAGATTTGGACTTTAGAATCCGTGATTTGGCTCAAATTAGGTCTACGAAGGGTCGTTTCGAGTGGATCGATGGTCCACTAATACGGGCAATGAAGAATGGTCACTGGCTTGTTCTCGATGACGCGAATACGTGTAGCCCTTCCGTCCTGGATCGACTCAATTCCCTATGTGAACCGAACGGTAACTTGGTGCTAACTGAACGGGGCCTCGTCAATGGCGAGGTCCAGATACTGAAACCGCATACAAACTTCCGTCTACTTATGACCGTGGACCCTCAATACGGCGAACTATCGAGAGCGATGCGTAATCGCAGCGTGGAGGTTTCTTTGTTGACTTGTCTCGCTGAAGAGGACCAGTCCCGCGTGTTCGCGCACTCTCGTCTCCCTGTTAACTCGACAACTTGCTATGTATCCCACGAACAGGCACGCCGAGGCATCCTCTCGGTGTATTCGCATAACCCATCCCAGCCCCTGCCATCCATTGGGATTGATCACGATTCAGTTTCCTCCGCCCTGGTCGCTCATGTGCCGATCATGAATGTCTCCGATCTTCAATCTTCACGCGCGCTCGTTCATTTTGTTGTCAGGACATTCCCTCCGCTTCTGCACTGGGTCCTCAAGCGTTATCTCGTGGCTTTGTCGCCTAACAGACTCCTGTGCTCTGTCTTGGCAGACCCCGTGTTTAGTGAAGTCTCTCAAACACTTGCTTCAAGGGTGAAGATGGTATCTCAGATTATTCAGAGCCCACTTAATGATGTGCTGGTCAGTGCTCATATGACGGGCGGTATTTGCATCCGCTCTCCACATCGATGTACTCAATTTGCTAAATATATAGCCAATGGATGATTTTATGGTTTACCCACCATGTCTATGCTGTACAGGACGGGCGGAGTACACCTCACACCACGCGTTAAAACTTGAAATCCTGCATCTTTTCTCTGCTTTCCTCCTTGATAAGAGTGACGAAGCTAGGTGGGACCAATCAAGTAGTTCGCCTGGTAGTTCACTGGCTGAATGCTCGTCGAATCTGGTGGAGGCATTGCAATTGGTTATGGCGGAGGTACGAGCAGTTGCCCAGAAGTTAATTGAGCAGTTATTCTCCGGTTCATTTGGCCCTCAGTCTGTAAGCATTTCATATCAATGCCTGAGCCATCTTATAACTTTGGTTGCAGGACTATCGTACATGCGCAAACCTCCTTGACATTTCGACAAAACTGCGCGAGGTCCTCGCTCAGAAAAATTGGGACTACTCCTACCTTCAGGTTTTGTCGAACCTAGTCTCAAAAGCACTCGACGATCACACATTCCAAAGTCTTGCACGCGCGTCTGCTGGTCTAGAGAGCTTGGTCTGTCCGTCGTCCGGTCTTGGATTGGTGGACATGTGGTCACAATTACGAGTGATTAGATCCACGGAGATTGCTTCTGTAGACGTCAAACGGCTGGCCTGCTCTCCCGAGGATATTTCCGAATCAGGTGTGCTAGGACCTCTTGGGACCCACCAATACGTTGACTGATTTGTCCAGTGTCCCGTCGAGAGCAGTTAGAAATCCTCGCTGTTGCAACTTTACCGATGTACCTAAAAGCAGACAAGACAGAGCAGCTAGCGCATGTATCTAGCCAAGTCAGAGACGTAAGAAGGCATTCCAGTTTTTCTCTGCTATATCCTGATTTCCTATCATAGTGGGTATCTGGGGTCCCTAGGAGATATACTCTTTGCGGAACTTACAGTCCCGTTTCCCTTCTACTCGAACTGCAGGTTCTATGCGATCTTCATACGGGAAACAAAGATGTAAGTCCACTGCGTAACGGACGAGCACAGATACGGAATTGATAGGTAAACTGGCAACATGCAGGTGATTACAGAGGTGTTTCAACGGCTTATTCGAACGGCTCTCGAGGAACCGAACGAAGATCTGCGACGATTCGCATCATACCAACATGTGGTGTGGAATTATGACGCGAACTGCCAACGTGCGTTGCAAGATTGTTGCCACTCATATGGTTTGTCATGATGTGCTTCAGTCCCCCCCAGCGCCATCGCAACGGTGGAAATACAATGGCTCGAAGCCTTGTTGCACACGGAATCAGGAGTGGTAAGTAACAAGGATTAGAATTGTACTCCCCAAGAACCCACCTACCCTCAGGACTGCAGTGGACCGTATACCATCTTCCGCCCAACTCACCTTCTCAGTGCCCTTGAAAAGAGGTATGAAATTGTGTTCTGTATAGTTACCTTTTTTAATCCTTTCTCAGCCAAATTGTCGGAGTCCCGTTGGCATCGCTCGAGGAACACGGAGAGCTAATCAAGCGCCACATTGGATTAGCTGTGTTACAATGTTTCACTAATACTTCGCGGCTTCAACAACTCACTGCATTGTTCAACCAAAGTGTGGTTTTGGTGAGTGAGGGCAGCAGCCGCACGTGATGTACACTCATCGTTTATGGAGATCGCCTCTTGCTTTGCGACTTCATTCGATGAAAACACCCTTCATCACATGCGCACGACTCTCTCAGGAGACAGCTTAGAAGCGTCAAATATTCTTGTGGGTCTCTTGGGACGGACGGTCCACGAACCACTGCGAAATGCCACCCGACATTTGACTGCCGCGTTGCAATGCAATAGGGACGTACCCTCATCAACTGAGATTGCGGTGTTTCGCCTTGGGCGATGTTGGATCGCGTTGAGCAGATTAATCCTCGACCTTTTCGTTCCTAATATACCCATCGACCCTGCCGCAATGATACGCCACGCGACTGCCTACGCTCGAGACCAAGCAGCGCTCCTGGCGCAACAAGTCACATTCCACGTTCAACTGGAGCTTCGAACAGCAGCCAACAAAACAAATGACGTCATTGCTTACCTTGAAGCTTGCGCCAAAGAAATGTTAAACACTCCTCACGCCTCGGCGCATATTCCGGCTCGGGACAACCCAACAAGTCTGCGTACCTATTGGCTGGAGGTGTCGCGATTCATCGGCCAAGTGACCCATCATTCAAAAATCGATGACTTGGTGCAGGCCCTGGAGTCAGGAGATGCTTCTGCCCGCGATCGAGAGGTGGTCGTCCAGGAGTCTATCTCGGGTTTCTGTCAGCGCATAGAGACTCTTTATACTGAGCTCGACGACATTACGTGCATTCTTCGTTTTGCGTTTTTAGAACTTCGGTTGGGCCTCCACCTCATGCGCTGGGCTTCCCAGAAATCTTTGCGGAAGGATGTCACAGAAATTGTGGCTAACCTGGCTGCATTCCCCTCCACACGCAGTGCACAGCTATTACAAACCCTATCTTCCCCCATTCCAAATGTCCCTGCCGCTGAGCTCACTATGTTAACCATCTCGGCGGCGGTGCACTGTAAACAATTTTTGTCAACACCAGTGACCATCAGAACTGCCTATGAGCAAGCCTACCGCCTCTGGTCGATAGATCGAGCCCGTGACAACAAAAGGGAGCAGGAGCTGAACACTTTGTATCGCACAAACACGACAACCCACAGCGTCTCAGCCGAAGCCGAAGCCGAGGAAAGGGAATTTTTAGAGTTATTCCCCACTTTTGAGGATGCTCTTCACCCTACCGAGGATTCAGATGAGCATGAAAACGATCAGCCAATACGTCATTTGACTCCAGATAGGCAACGTCAACTGCTCGCCCTTCATTTGGAACTCATGGGCGACACGGTCAACCTGGCCAAAGTCAATCACACGATCCAGTTCGATGCTCTACGACAGTCCCTTCTGCGAACTTGGGTCGATACCCACCTGTCATCGTTACCATATTCACTGGAAAAACAGTCGTTACATCTCCAGCTTGGCGTTCTCCACGGTCACATTACAGAGACATGTGGTACCTCCAATTCATCTTCGAAGTCCTTCAATTTCTATACCGATGGAAACATCCCGGAAGCCAAGAAGGCGTCAAACATAGTTCAATCCTTGCGTAGTCGGCTTATTGCCGTCCTCCGAGACTGGCCGGACCAGATGGTGCTCCAGCATCTCATCGATCGCTGTGATAACATCTTGGCCCTTGATCTCACCACCCCCGTCGCCAAGTTTTTGTCGGCCCTGGAACATTTGCTCGCGCAGACGGAAGATTGGGAGATGTATGCAAACCGTGGCAATAGCCTCAAGGAACATCAGCACGGGTTGACAACTCTTATCGTCGAGTGGAGAAGATTAGAACTGACATGCTGGAAGAGTTTGCTAGAATCTCAGAGCCAGTCATTCGTTGGGGATGTGGCGGGGTTCTGGTTCCATTTATACGAAGTCCTGATACGAGGACCGTTAAATGCAGTGGAGGAATGTGTCATTGAAGGCGCTGGCGCCCTGCACAGATATCTCGGACAACTCCCAGCGTTACTAGACGAATTCATTCAGTCCAGCCCTCTCGGTCAATTCCAAGTCCGTCTGGACCTCCTCTACAGCTTCGAGCGTTTCATCCACTACATTGCACCTCGTGACTCTCATACCCATCAAGAAGCTCTGCTTCGAGTTGGCCGTATCGTCCACTCCTCCCGGCGGTACTTTCACCTTTTTGCTCCCCAGCTCGCCGCGCTATCGAAGGACCAAAGACGAGCGCTGGAAAAAGAAGTTGAAGCATTAATCAAGCTTGCCAGTTGGAAAGATGTTAATGTCCAGGCCTTGAAACAAAGCGCCCAAAGGACACATCATCAACTATATAAGATCATTCGCAAGTTCCGTGATGTTCTAAGACAGCCTGTTGTGGACAAAATGATTCCGCCGTTTGCTGGAGACGCAGAGGGTCACTATCAGACAGAGCGAGAAGTCTTCCTAACGTTATTTCCCCTCCCACCTCTGGTTGCCCCCGTGGATGCTACCTCTTGTCCGGGTTCCATGCCTCTTCACCTAGGGAACCTCCACCAGACTTTCGCCAGGTTCAACGGTTTCATAAACAATACAATCTCCCAGTTCCTTGCGGAGAATACCGCCAAGAGTGTGGAACAGCTTTCTCTGGGCATTATCTTGACAGCGAAAGGCCTTGCAAGTCACACAATCCCTCCGGATCTAAGCAAAGAAAGGCGAGAAAAGTATAAGAAGAACCTCCTCCTGCGTAAAAGAAAAGCTTATAGCGATCTCTTGAAAGAGCTCAGGCGCGGTGGCTTGTCTTACAATGTCAAACCCGAGATTCTCAACAGGCTGAGAGACGAATGCTGGATCCGAGACCAGCCTTCGATGCCAACGAGTGTGATATCACCTGTGGAGGGAACGGAACACTACTTTGACCGCCTGCGTGGATGCCTTCCTGCGCTCAGGAAGATACTTGCGGATCATCACTCAGACTTGGGGACACGCGACCTTTTACGGGGTGTCTCTGCGGTGGAGTCAGGGTACTTTTTGGCACTCGAAGGTAGATCAAGGTAAGCCTCGAACTCTGTCATGATCCTAGAAATGCACATTGAGCTATTTTCACGACACTTAGGTTGTCCCAAAGTCTTTCTGACTACATGACGCTTCGTCGGCAAGCGGAGCGGCTCCAAGTTCTCTCGAACCACTCAGAAACGATCACCGTCGACGGATGTGACCAAATTGAACAAATGCATAGCGCACTATGTCACTCCGTCCGCGCGCTGGAAGAACTGGCTGAGGGCATAAACATTTTCTTTGACATAGAGAAGAGTATTAGCACCGTCTCCGGTCTCATTGGGAGGTGTCAAACCCTTGCCGCCTCAGCCTCTATGTGGCGAGACCGTGTGTTCAATGTGCTGCAATCCTCCCAGGACATCATGCCATCCTTACTTCTTCGAGGTAGGCCTCAACTATTAGACAAAAGAATGACAAATCACACTGTTCCTAGATGATTATGATGTTGTCGTGAATGCTGCAAGATACCTAAGCGAGCTTCCAGGACAACTCGAAGAGATGTCAGCAGTCTGTCCCCAGCTGGTATATATTCTCCAACCTACCCGAGAATGGATTTGCGAACAAGGACACTTTTCATTCTCACAATCAACGCAGTCTGCACTAGATGGAGGTATTGTCGGAAATGCAGACAGCGTCATCGATACGCTCCTCATCGCTGTTCAGTCCATGCTTCGCCAATGCTCTGACTCGAGCCCACCTCCCGAACCAACCCCCGAATTCGAGGGGGCCAAGGATAATTACATTCGACTCGGTGTTCAGACGACATCATCATTTACGGCCCTCCTCAACCTTCGTACACTGCAAGACCAACTAAATAGCGCCAGCGCACATCTTTTGCCTCTCCCGCACGCCCCGCGCCAGCAAGCGCTGAGGAGAGTGATGCCCTTCTTGTCGTGTTTCTTGTCCTTGGCAGGTGAACTGCTTGAAAGCCTGGCGAGATGGACTCGCGCGCTATTCAAGTTGGATTACGTCGTATGTTCCGTTCTGCACATCCTCGGAACTCAAGGGTTCTGTGTGCCTCCCGAAGCGGAAGAGGGCGAGACGGCTGGCGATGAAAAGGGGCATGTGACAGAACTTGGAGGAACGGGTTTGGGTGCGGGGACTGGGAGCGAGAATGTGAGCAAGGAGATTGAGGACGAGAGCCAGGTGGAGGGGCTTCGAGGTGAGGATGGCGACGAAGATATCCAGAGAGAGAAGGGCAAAGACGAGGAAAACACGATCGAGATGAGCGAGGACTTTGGGGGTGAGATGGAGGACGTGCCCGAGAACGATGAAGGCGACGAGAGTGATGAAGCGGAAGAGGGGGAAGAAGACCCAGATGAGCAGCTAGGTAAGCTGGACAAGTCGGACCCAGCCGCAGTAGACGAGAAGCTGTGGGGAGACGAGGGTGGAGATGACGGTGGAAACGCCGACGACGAGCTCCGCAACGACAAGTCGCAGGGGGGTCAACGAGAGGACTCGGGCGTCGTGGCGAAGGAGCGCAAGAAAGCTAAAGAAAAGAACGACGAAGACACGAAGGAGGGACAACAGGACGAAAGAGAGGACGAGAATACACTGGAAGAGATGGAACCACCCAATGCCTCTGGTGCCCCGATGGATCAGCACATTCGAGACAGCGATACGCTCAACCTCCCCGATGACATGCACCTCGACGAGGTTGAGGACAGGCAGGACAAGCAGGACGATCACGAAGATGAGTTAGCAACGGAAGGTATCAGTGACGACGAACATATGTCAAGTGATCAGATGGACGAAGATGTGAACGAGGAACGGGAAAGAGACCACACCTCCAGCGACGATCCAAGATCCACAGAACCTCAAGATACGAATCAGCAATCACCTCGGGCTGTCGACGAAAGCAATACAGACGAGGAAAAAAACGATCCTGATGAAGAAGCATGCGAAAACGACGCTGTCGCTCGACCTGACCTTGCCGCTGGTGATGGTGACGGTGGAATGCCCGAGCCGCAACTGAACAACGATGCTCAAGAGGTGCAACAAAGCTCGCCCTCCTACCAGGCCAAAATGGACAATGATGGAGGCCAGGGTTTCACAAAGCCTGAGCTCGGCAAACAGCAGTATGTCTTTCGCTCGCTCGACGATTGTGATCACTCAGCTGATGCTATGTCGGCTATTCCAGGCCTGACGATGCTCTCGAAAACCGACCTCAACATCAACCTATACCTTCCTCGCCATCCAATACACAACCTCCGTCTTTAGACCCCAGCTCCGCCGCTGAAGGCACGCAACATGGTTCTTCCTATGCTCACCGACTACCTCTTGCTCCCTCTCCCATCCCTCTGCGATCCCTCGGGGATGCACTCAGAGAGGTCCAACAACGCCTCAACGAGATCCTTGAACCAGTAGACCGGCCTCAGCCCTTGCCAAATCCTGAACACGGAGACGCTGAGCAGCTCGAATATGCTTGCCAGGAAGACACACTGGGGGACGACGACATGCAGGCACTCGGCCCCGCGGACGAGGAACAGGTTGCGAGATTGAGAGAACTCAAGTTGGTTGACGAGGAAAACAAAAAGAGAGATACAGACGCCATGAATATCGACGAGTTCGACTCTTTAGGCGCAAAACAGGAACTGAAGGAAGCGAAAGACGTCGCGATGGAGAGGTTGGAAGCTGAGAAAACGGCTGAGCGCCCCGCTCCCGACATGGAGAGTGCCGTTGTCCACACGGAACGACATAGCGGTGCCATGAATGTCCAGTCTCATCACCTTCCTGACCCCTTCGCACCCAAAGCCGAAGGTGATGTGGAACCGGAACCAGAGACATCCTCTTCCAAGTTTGTTCTCACTGCGTTGACGGATCATACTTCAAACCCCACTCCCGCTTCTGCCTCACATCTCTGGACCCTCTATACGACACTGACTGCATCCCTGTCTCTGGCTCTCTGCGAATCCCTCCGCCTCATCCTAGCTCCTACTCTCGCAACGCGCTTGAGAGGTGACTTCCGGAGCGGGAAAAAACTAAATATGAGAAGAGTCATAGGATGGGTGGCGAGCGAGTATACCAAGGACAGAATTTGGATGAGAAGAGTAAAACCGAGCGGACGGGAGTATCAGGTCCTCCTGGCCGTCGATGACTCTGCGTCCATGCGTAACAGTGGGGGCGATTCGAGTGGCTGTGGCGCAATACAT
Organism: Pulveroboletus aff. ridleyi; assembly: GCA_038094035.1. NCBI lineage: Eukaryota > Fungi > Basidiomycota > Agaricomycetes > Boletales > Boletaceae > Pulveroboletus > Pulveroboletus aff. ridleyi. The sequence continues at coordinate 12,431 of JBBPTJ010000292.1, forward strand.
CTGACCTACCAAACGGTCGCGTTGGTTGTTCAAGCGCTCGGAAAGCTCGCGGTTGGGGAGGTTGGCGTGGCGAGGTTCGGAGAGGGGTGGGAGCTCATCCGTGGATTCGGCTCAGACGCGATCGGCGCGAAAGACTGGGGGTCCTCGCCGACCGAAGGAGGCCGAGTCCTGAACGCGTTCACGTTCTCTCAATCACGCACGGACGTCGCGACATTCCTCGAAGGTTCTCTGTCCGTGCTTGAAGCCGCACGCGAGAATTCCGGCAGCACAAGCGGGAGGGAGCTCTGGCAACTGGAGATCATCATCTCAGATGGTATCTGTCAGGACCATGAGAAGTTGAGGAGGATATTGAGAAAGGCAACCGGGATGAGGGTTTTGGTGGTTTTCATTATCATTGATGCGCTCAACGATGCACCTTCCACTTCGAACCCGTCCGACCCTCCAGCCACTTCTTCTGCGCACGGCGGAAATCAGTCGTCTGTCCTGACACTCTCCCAAGTTTCCTACAAGCCTTCGCCGACCACCGGCCAGATGGAGCTTACGATGGAACGTTACCTGGACTCTTTCCCTTTCGAGTACTACGTCGTACTTCGAGATGTGGAGGCATTACCAAGGGTCCTGGCAGACACGCTGAGGGAGTTTTTCGAACGAGTAAATGAGGAATAAATAACAAGAGCAATTATCCGCAAACCCTTGCCTGTATTTATCTAGCTAGAGTTCAAGCAAAACATCACGTCCCTAACCCACTCGCCCAGGAAGCGCGACGACCCGTCATAAATCAACATATTTGTCCCAAAAGCCAGCTGTTCCATTAGTCGGTGCTGCCCAAGCCTCGATACCAAGCAGTCGCATGATGAGGTTATAAAGCTCAACATTTGCGAACCCCGGGATGATGTAGGTACCATCAGTGACGGAGTGCCAAGCAGAGGACTGGGTGTCCGATACATAGAGCTTGGCACCATGCGAGAAGGGACCATGGGCGACGAACATCGCTTGCATAGTAGGTTCTTCGTTGTCATAACCGTGGTTCTTGATCAATCGGGTAAGATCAGTGCAGTTGGTGGAGAATAAGACAGCGTACGCCAATGCTCATCCCGTCTTTTCCCATCTCCTTGCTTGTCAGGGCATACCCGAGCTCTGGTACAACCCAGATGGGAGCGACTCGCTCGTTTGCAGAATAGTGGTAACGTGGGGGCATAGATACTGCTTCCTCAAGGTGCTCTACAGAATCAATGGGATTTCGCAGAACGTGAGGGATTGCGGCACAGGTACATACCGCCAGCATATGAATCTGTCGTATAAACTTGGAACTTGTCACTGAATTGTGGGTCATCATGTGCACGGATGAGCTTCTCCAGAACAATGCGTTCGTCTGTCCCTTCCGAGAAACGAAGTCCAAAGGAAGGCCATCCATCATAGTGCGTGACGTTATTCCACGTTTCGCCTGTGCGGTTGAAGGGTTAGCGAACCATAGAGGCACATGATTTCCCCGAGAGGGAGGAACATACCAAGTATGTCGTCTCCATCCAGGTAAATCCACTCGACTTCACTGGTATCGGCCATCCCATGGTCACTAACAAATATGACGTCTACTATATGAGAAAGGTTACGGGAAAGGAGCGAATTATGAAGATTTTGGGCGAAAAAATCGATCTGCGCGAGTGTCTCCTGATAGCATGATGATCGTGCGGTAAAGGTATGAGCATAGTAGTGAACGCACATTCACAAGCGCAGACATGGGCCCAGTCGCATGCCCAGCTTGATCCAATGATGGTTCATATGCTATCATCCAATGAGCGACCGCCACATTCCATGAGGATTACTTACTCAGAATGAGCTCTGGTCTCTTCTCTATGTCCTCCATGTCCACCCAGGCAAGTATTTGGTCTAACTTTGCCTGAAGGGGAACCTTATCGCGCCAAGGAATGAAATAAGTTGGAGAAGCTCCCGAGAGCGTAGTGGCTGGGCCTGGCCTATGGTGTGCGGGGATCATACGTACGAATGCAAGAGAATACACAAGAGAGACGCACCACATTTGATTCGCGGTCACAAGACCCGCGCGTTCAGCCGTCTCCCATATCTATTTCATTTGTTTGTGAACAGGGCTGCCGGAGGTGGCAACACAGCTTACTGGTTCGCCAAGCCACCAACGGGGCTGCAACATGGACTCGGCACGGTTGTACCAGAACTCGGACCCAGTTACGGGGTCATAGAAGTTCTACCGGGTAATACTGTGAAGGATCGTGAGGAGACGGACAGCTGAACGTACATTACCAATGATGCCGTGCGATTCGGCATATAGACCAGTCCTGAAAGGTCGCGTGAGACAATGGCGAGAAATAAATAGAGGCTGCATACAATAAGGCCCAGTGGTTTCTAGACGTCACGCCTTTAGCCATGTGATGACTCGGTCTCGAATGGCACTTACGGAAATGTTAATGTCTAGCAGAGCAGCTCAGTAATGGCAAAAGGCACGAGAGGATGAACTGACTGGAAAAATAGGCTGCATATATTTTGCCCTTAATCCCTGCCTGCTGATATCTAATAAATGGGGGGTCAAACCACGATCGAGGTAACGCGCGCTGTCATCAAAGTTTGAATATGAACTGGAGCGGTCGTACTGAGCGACTTGCCTGAGGCCATCAATAGAAATGAGGATGACAGTCCTCTTGAATTCATGTGTCCCGTTGAAGAACCGCGCGGTATCTCTTGCCGGCTGTCGGGATGTACGCGCACTCAAATATGCAGCTCCGCCGGCGAACAGCAGTGCGAGGGCCGAGATGGAGGCCAATATCTTCCATGTGAAGACTCTACTGGTCTTCGTTGGCTCGACAGCTGAGACTTGGTCGTCCTGCAAGAGCGGACGTTCCTCGTCGAGGTTCGTAGCCATGATAGCGTGGGAAGAGAACCGAGATAGAACGGACACTCTGTAACATGTGGCTGTACACATAATATCTTACTCGAGACGCAAACGCGACGTGTCAATGCCTTTTCCTTTGCCCTTCCGCTCGTTAATCACCTACATCAAAACATGGCTAATTTATATGTTACTCGACATAATCGCCACTGGACCCACGCCGAGGCATATCTCATTCGAAATGGATGGGAACAGGAGATATGCCAGGAAGTTGGGGAAGGAAGGGAGAGAAGGCCATCCAGACGGGTTCAAGAATCTGCTTTGGGTATGTATTCGTGGCAAGCCAACGTTTCTGACAGCTTCATGTGTCCCTGGCCAGGTCCTAGAGCTCTGCTTACGCCTACACATACATTGCGTGACCGTGTACGCGTTTGCAATCGAGAACTTCAACCGATCGAAAGAAGAGGTGGACACGATTATGAAGCTTGCAGAGGAGAGGCTCGTCGAGATTGCGGAGCGCGGGTAGGTTCACGTCTTATTCTCATTCACCGAGTTTCGTTTACCCGGCCCATGACAAAGTGAGATCCTCGACAAATATGGTGTACGCTTGAACGTACTGGGGAGACGGGAGCTCCTCCCTCCAAGCGTGCAGGTAGCTATCGCAAAGGCCGAGAACATGACGCGGCACAATAATGCGTGCGTTGATTGTTGTTCGTAGTCACCTCGCTCGTTTCTACAGTGCGATGACAGTGCGATCCTCAATGTTTGCGCACCCTACGCGTCGCAAGACGAGATCACGACGGCTGTGGAAACTGTCATTCAAGAAGCCCTCGACGCTGGTGATTTAGATGGCAGGTGAGCAAGGTTGCACCGTATCTTGAGACGGAACGGATTCGTTGTTTTATATTGATCGCTCGACGTCTGACTGAATCATGGTCAGCACGATTACCGAAGATTCCATCACGTCCCACCTATCCACTTCCCTTGCAGGCAGTCCTCCACTCGACGTCTTTGTACGCACGAGTGGGGTCAAACGACTGAGTGGATTTCTGACATGGCAGGTGAGCGGGGCGACCGTCCAGATGTTTCCTCCGCTGACCGACTGGGCAGTGCTGTGAGGACACGCAAATACACATGGTGAACACATATTGGCCAGACTTTGGGCTCTTTGACCTTGTACCTATACTGCTCGAGTACCAACGGAGGGTGTGGCGAAAGGGATAGGCTGTGTATCGTATTACATAACACACAGCGTCTCTCTGTACTGCGGGTCTCCACTGCCGCTGTCACTGTGCACTACGCGGCCATGTCGATGTTGGACAAGTTTAAGCGGGGAGCGCAACGAGCGAGTGTACAAGCCTCAGCT